>JAODLL010009167.1:0-58128 GCA_026546735.1 Forbesichthys agassizii | reverse complement strand
ATGCATATGCACACTTTATTTTGCCTTTTTAAATGGTAATTAACTCTTGGCTTTTTAAAAAAAAAAATTTTATTAACATATTTTCTTTAATTTCCCAACTCAGGGAAACTGAAATACACCACTATAATACAAAAGAAAAACAAGTTTGTTTTGCTATACAAGGAGTCAGTAAAGTAATATCCTAAAGTTGGTAGAGTGCACACATATGGTTTTCATCACAAATAATTCTTATTTATGCTCATTCCACTTTTGTGTTTGGATGTTTATATAATTTATTGGGCTTTAGATGGCCATAGTTCATTGCACTTAATACACTGTCCTGGAAAATCTTGCATAATTTAGAGGCTCTGTCATATTTTTCGGGTGAATTATTGATGTCAGAGGAAGTATTCTAATCTCCTGTCATTTAGCCTGGTCTTGGCGCTAATAGCAAGTCTGACCAGTGTCCTTTGCTCTGAATGTTTTTAAATGGACAGGCAATGCACAGACAATCAATTGCTCCATGGAACACAGTGTCAATGTTATTTCCTGCTTCTTGTGCTCGATGCCATGCTATCAGATATTTTGGGTGGAAAGGCCAGGTTCTGTTTCCACTAAACTATGAAAGGCTGATTTTGTATAATTAACATTACTTCAACCCTGATTAATGTGAGCAAGTGATGGAAATCACCATGTTTATTTTTGAGAACTGTCACAATGTTGAATCTGTTTTGTTTAGTCTGTATACTATACATACTGTGAAAAAAAAAAAGAAAAATTGTTCAGGTGGAACTTCAGCAATAAATTATTTGGGCTTTAGTAGTAGTGGTGCGCAGGGATGACGAATCAGAAAATTACATTGTGCTGTTTTGGACGCTGTGGTGCATTTATGATTGCGCTGCAATTATGTGGAGTCTCCAGCAAAGGGCACTATTGTGCCAGTGTAAAGGCATTGTTGTAGAAGGACCTCTGTGATCTGTTTATTTGGCTGCATTGACATCAGCCATTTATCAGTTGAAAAACCAATTCACTCTAACTTATTTTCTTTTGCCATCTACTCGATTACGTAGGCTTGAATGGGGAAGAGGAATGCAGAGGGACAGAACTAGTCCTTTGGCACCTTTCTCTTGCTGCTTACCATTTTCTCTATTACACAGTAACGTTCTGTGACCGTAGTTTACCCCTACTCTTTCCCCTTGCTTTTAACCTCAGACACTCTCCGTTTTATACCCTTCAAATGTTCAAGTGGTCTGTTGCAGACACAAATGCATGAATGCTTTTCAAACCCAGTGAATAAGCATTAAGCCGGTTTGATAGAAAGGCTTACCGTGCCTCTAAATGAAAACTAGCTTGATGTATAAAGCGTATTGGTGGATGGATCTTTTTTTTTCATACGGGATGATAGATCTCCCCGTTCCCTCCCCAACTCAACTGACATTTGTGTCAGTTGGTTGATTGATTGCTCTTCAGTAGGAGCAGCACACATCTTGACAGCGCCGCTGTGTCAACATTTAGTGGCAGAGAACAGTGAAATCCAGAGAGACAAATGCCAACTGAACACTCAAACAGTCAACCGCAATCACACTTTTTAAACGTTATATGCTGAATTGATGTATCAGCAGTAAAATAACCAATTTTTTTAGGGTTCATGCACAATTAGTATCTGTGCTATTTTAATAGACCTCAGAAATATAATTTAAAATACATTTTCAGAACCAGTGGTCAGCTTGTACAGATAAACAGCTCAGCGGTGTATATTGAGCACTATATTTTGTAATCAGATCTATTTTGGTGACAATGTGTACAGTATGTGCATGTATTTTGTGTTCACAATTATTACCAGTGGAGCAGAACAGTGTTTTAGTAGGCTAAGCCAATCTTTTACAAAACCGTTCATTGCAAAATGAGAAACTTTTTAAATAAACATGCAAATTTTACACTTTTTCTTACTCCGTGTTATTTTATTCCTCTTGACTGCTTTGTTGAAATTGAAATGTTTTTCTGATAAAGTTATTCAATCCTGACAAGAAATCTTATTTCGAGTAATAAGGTATGTATAAGGGTTTTAAGTGACTTGCTACTGACAATCAGTATTTTGTTACTCAATACATTTCTTCACAAAGCCTAATCGAGCTCAAGGGCATGATGCCCATGAGCTCGTGCCCATGTCATTGAGAAAGCGTTTACTTGGAAATACCGTCTTCATAATTGTATTCTGACAAATAAACTAAAATAAACCCTTAGTGCAGAGGTCTTCAACAGGGGGTCCGAGACTCCTAGGGGGTCATCAATGATATTGCAGGGGGTCTTCTAAATTTTTTATCCCAAACTTATTCTCTTCAAAAAAATCTTAAAGTCAAAAATATACATTAACATAAATACAACCTATGCTATAAATATGTAAATCTGTATAATTATTTTAACAGATTAGTAAGTGGCAACTTTTATACACTATAGGCCACCCTACAAATTACTATTGGCAAAGCAACTAAATGTCATACCATATGATAGGGGGTCCCTGTGACGTGTTTTTATCAGCCAAGTCTGAAAAATGTTGGAGACCTCTGCCTTAGTGAATACAGTATGCCAGAGCTATTCAATTACAAATTAGGTCAGATTTTAATAAGAAAACTGTAGGTTGGCCACATATTTTCGGCAATTATTTAGGCTATGAGAGCGAGACAAGAACACCCACCCTGCAGCTTGGTTAATGTCTAATGTGTCAAGTCAATGGCAAAGGTTTTCTATAGAATATTAGGATGCCGCTAATTCCAAGTCTCTCTGTCATATACAAAATATGCGCCCATGTGCGTCCAGTTTGCAATGCGGTGTTCTACAACTGAAATTACATTGGTTACATTGGTTGTAGAACAGTTAATAATAACTAATGTACAGTAATATATTGACTTGATTCATATAGTGGTTAATTGAACTAATTAATGTACGGTATTAATGGTGAAGGGACCAATACCGTCATGGGCCACATGGGGGCAGTTGGTGGGCCGGATTTGTCCCGCTGTATGCCATTAACTAATTAAATATCACTTAGCTTGCCCCGCCTCCTAGCTCGACCTCCTTCATGTTTTATCAAATATATATTTTAAAGACGGTTGACCTCTGAAGAATTGAGGTAACTTGAGATCAGTTTTGAAGCTGAAAAGTAAATTACTCATAAACCTTAGTTTAGCCGAGGGTGTTATTTTGTGTCAACCAAAAATAATACTAAATTATGGTAGGCTACTGTACTGGAGCTTGCTAGCTAACATGACATATATTAGTTCTACTGCATGTTCTACTGTTTATGCGATGTACATTTAAATGAATGTAGAATGTAGGTAGGAAGAGACAAAATATAACAATAAAGTAATATATAATTTGAAATCCTAGCATGGGAGCCTGCATCAAAAAGGGCTATAAGCTAAAGAACAAGGAAGATGGTCTGCAAGAGTCCTGGCTCTCAAGGTAGGCTACATAACACATGACATGATAACCTACAGTACATGTGTTTAAATAGTTTATAAGTAAGGTAGCCTGATACAAAGACATTGAACCGTAGAATAGTGTTAATTCCCACAATGAAGTTGTCCTATGACGTTATGCTACTAGATGTCACACTATGACATATATATATGACATAATATGGCTGCATGCAAATAAAAATGATCTGGTGTTGGTATGCAGCGCTGGCTCTGTAAATAGGAACACAAACAAAGTGGTGCAGATCCAGATCGCACCACACAACAGTATTCTAGCTTTGGCAATATGTTTCGTGTGTGTGTGAGTCCACCTTTAAACTAAGTAATAGGATGGATCTGGGATGAGACACATCAATGCTGGTGTCAAAATGGACAAAATCCCTGTTTTTATAAAAATTGCATTTTATGGTCTGAAAACAGATCTACACGTCATATCAGTTAAAAATGACCCCATGACTGATTATCAATGAGCCACCCTGCCGGCTGATGGATATCAGTTTAAAATGTTAACGGTAATGTTAATGGAGGTTCCGCTCTCAGCCCCTATTCTTTCCTCACTCAACTCCTGAATGCATTTTTCAAAGTCATGTAGTGGGTTTGTTTGTTGTTTAAAATACTTTAAAGAGATTGTTGTAATTTTACAACCAAGGCATATAGGGTTAAATCCAAAGTCTAACCACAAGAGTTAGCGATTGAGGGACTGACATCCATATCTGTAGATGTAGTCATTCTCCAAAACTCTTCAAAGACCTGACCATTTCCTTTTGGGGTGTAGTCAACTTAAATATAACGAGTTGTCCTGAAACATGTTTCAGTAGTGGCATTCGTCAGGCCCTTTTAAATTCTATATTTTTAGGAGTAATAACCTTTCACTGCTGCTTTCCCTGTAAGTAGCACCACAAAATACTCATTAATTTTATTTTCATGTTCTAATGTCACAACTGACAAACCTTTTGTCAGTTGTGACTGTTTCCTACCTGCATTTGGCTGCAAAGAACTCATATGCTGTGATTGCATTCAAAGGGCATATGTTTCTTATAATCCGCCCTAGGTTTGAAATCCTCCCTTGCCTCTTGATTTTCCTTTGATAGTCAGTCACATAGGTAGGCCAACATCGACATGACACTATAGAGCTATTCTCAGCTCAGTAAAGGATAATAGGCCCCGCTGTACTGCTCAGATATTCCTCATATCTTTATGCGTATATCTGAAACTCTTTTTACCGTCAACTTCTTGTGATATTCTGTTGAATAAGACATAGGTTTTTACTTCCCAGTCAATACTTTAGCTTGTTAGTGCCATGTACTATACAGCAACTACAAACGTCTATTTGACAGTATTGTGTGATTTGTTTACCAAATATGAAATGTGACCTTCTATGCCTTAGATCAGTGTTTTTTTTAAATTGTTGGTTGCAGGGTTTAATGTAGCTTTATGAAAAATGTATTTGTCAATGTATTAAGAGATTAATACAGAGTGCCATAGTAGTGCCTTGTATAAAAGTTGGCCACTAACTAAGCCATTAAAATATTGTACAGATTTATATATGTATTGCACAGGTTGTATTTATATTAATTTATATTTTCTTACATTTACATTTTTTGAAGAAAATAAGTTTGTAATCAAATAATTGGACCCCCTGCAGAACCTCTGAGGACCCCCTAGGGGTCTCGGACCCTCTGTTGAATACCGCTGGATTAATATGTTAATATGGTATTTTGTTAAAGATGGAGTGCTCTCACAAGGGGGACTACAGCTAAGAAAGTTTCAAAACCATATAGGACTTTATACTTTTTTCTTTATAAAGTATCTTTCCCTGTCCAGGCTTAAGCATATCATACAAACCTTATCAACAAAAAAATACAATTCCTACAGATTGAAGTATGAACAGGTACATCTAGCTGTTCTTCAACCCCATTTCCCTGAGTTGTACATATGCACCATCAGACAGCTGCCTCCTCGGTAACACTGTCTTCAAGCAGGGACATTCTGTTCCTCCTAATATGTGAGCGTACGTGGCTTGACGACCTTCAGACCTCTCCATCCTCTCCTCTGTTCACTCGGCAGGCTCTTTCCACCCTATGCCCTTTTCCCTTCCACCAGTTGCTCTCCACGGGCTCTTAAAAGCCTTGTCTCACCTGCCTCTTCGATCTGTTCCTGCGTCACAATCGCATCCCGGGAAAATATAATACAGTCGCTTGGAGAGAGGTACTTATTTCGTCACATTAACCAGTGAGCGGAGAGAGAGCAGGCGGTAAATTGGTCGTTATTAAAATTACAGTGCGTCGCCTCTGCGTCACAATAATACGCGCTTTTATAAGCACTTGAGTAGTGTGCCGAGAGCTGTCCCTCTGTTCAATGGGCCATTGATCAACAATCGTAAACAGGGACGTGTATGTGGCAAATGTGTTTTTATGTTTGTACCTGTTGTGTGTTAAGCTTACTGACTGCTGCCATGCATCAGTCACACATTTGGTCTTTTAAAGTCATGCCAGGTGTTGAGCAGTAGGCCTAAGTCCATGAATGTTTATGCTTGGGGAGTGGGTGGTGGTGAATATGTGAGGCTTGTGAACGCCAGATGATTTCGCCTATAAAGTCTCCAGGGCTCTCCAGCCACTCGATGCCATGCTGGTGAATCTTTCAAAATCTCTGGTGTGCAATTTAGTCTCTCTGTCTCTGTGTGTGTGTGTGTGTGTGTGTGTGTGTGTGTGTGTGTGTGGTCCAAAATACACGATTTATTGTGCGTAATGACTCCCCATACAAGCTGCTATTTCTCTGAGAAAGCATATGAAAGATGAGAAGCACCTTATCATAACTGCACACTAATACATTCTCTCTCTGCACCTGTGTTTGTCTGTGCAGGGATTTTAATGCTGCGCACTCACTGCTCAGCTGAAATAGACTTGTTTATTGTGGTAAATCGTATCGGATTGTCCTAGTAAAGTATACAGTATAAATTAATATGGAACATTTCTATAGATAATACTGAAATACAAATATCCAGTGTGTCTTATGAAAAAGGGCTTTGGATAAATGTGCCCATTAAAAAAAAAACTCCAGTGCCTTAATTAATACACTCTACAAATTATGAATGAATAGGAATTAATCAGCTTTTGCTTAGTCTGCTGGGTTGTGATCTAGCTCACAGGGGATGTAGGTCTGCAATGTAGTTCTGTAAGCTGAATATGAAATGAAGTGCTTAATTCAATTCTAACTGGTAAAAACTGAGCATGTAAACAAACGCTTCATGTAACTTACTTTGGGGTATTCTGCATTTGAAGAAGAGAACTTTTAGTGTTCCGCCAGCCAGTTATTGTCAACGAACCGAGCACAAACCTCTGAGGGAATAACAACGACTTAACTACACAAGACAACAGGGTGTAGAGATTTGCTGTTTACACGAAAAAATACCTTTAAATGCACTTGTGTAATTATTCTTGTAAGAGTAATTACTTGGTTTGATTGTTAATCATTAGTATGTGTTGTTGTGTCTGAGTTGTATGACTGTAGGTCCTAGTTAATATCTTGGCTTGCGTGTGAGATTGAATAAACTATTCGCCTCAGTGTGACTCTTCCCAACACTGAGCTTTCACCCTAATGAAACACCCCAGCTGGACACCAGAGTCCACTCACCATGTGTGTGTGACATGCCGTTAGCAGATACAATTCTGCCACAGTGCCACTGAGCTGGATAGTAGCCACCGCTTCACAGCTTATGAATACTGTTTGGCTAACCCTAGCCCTCTGTCCAACTCTTGTCCCCCCGAGCTTAGAAGAGGGTGGGTGCCATATCCTCTGTAAACGTGTATGTGAGTTCATATGTAATGTATTATATATATATATATATGCTGAGGAAAATAATTGTTTCTATCTGTGACCTTTTATTATATGAGACAAATCAGCGAACAGGAAAATGTGAACAAATTTAAAAAAATTGTGAAAACCTAGCAAGAGACGCATTCCTTTTGTGGGGGAGGGAATACATGGGGATAAAGAAATATAATAAGTGTCAATGCATGATTAAAAGGCAAAACAATATAATCTGAATGGTGTAGCGTGTTTAGCCTACACTTCTGTATGAAGGCGTTCATTTACAGCCTGCATGTAAATGACGGGCCAAGTAGGCCTGTCGTGATAGTTTTTTGTTGGGCGATATATTGTCCCTGAAATTATCGCGATAAACAATATTATTGCTTTTTCAAGGGCAGACAAGAAAAGGTGTAATGGCTACACGTTTTCTTATGTAGACAGGTAGAAACATGGTCCGGTAAAGTAGAACGATATAGAGATGCGTTCAGAATTGTTTAATGTTCGTGGCGACCTTGTTTGCTTTGAACTTCAATTTTGAATGTTTTCTGTAAACATTAAACTGTTAAACCAGGTTAATTGCTTGGTTAAGAAGGTTTTATACAAACCTTGAAATGAATAAAACAAAATATTTTTGCATTAATTCTTGGCTGGAATTATGCAGTCGTCTGGAAAAACACCTATCACCAGTCACTGTGTGCGTGTGTGGCGCTGCCTGAGATCAGTCAGACAAGAGCAGCACAACAGGGCTTTAATGTCATGTGTCAACAACATGCGTGTAAATACACTATGATCGAGGTTAAGTCTATATATCGCACGGTAAGTCTATATAGTCATTATCGTGACAGGCCTAACGCTAAGACTTACAAGTGGAAGTGTTCGACTGGATGGGTGGGAGGGGACATTCAGTTCCAGGCTCATCTCACCAGTGAGAGGTCAAATCCCAGTTTTCACTGTGCTCACATGACCCCAGCGAGTGTGTGTGCGTGCTGGTATCCAGACATGACACCTCTCGTCGGGTGAGAAATATGCGGAAGGAATGCCTGCCAGCCTTGATAAGAGTCATCATCACCCCTTCCTTCTGTCGTTCAAAGAAAGAGGGTGCCCCCTAGTTCGTCTCGAGCACTGTGCAGCAGCCTGCAGGGAAGGCTTGTGCAGACGCTCACGCTGGCCTTCCACATTTAGCATTTCATATACATTAGCAGAACACCCGACACCATGTGCCTCGGAGGTGCTCTGAAAACTGGCGCAGTGAAGCAAAGTGCTTTGAACCGCAGGAATCCACCCCCCCCCCTTCCCCCCAAGTCAGCGTGTGCGCGCTAATGGTATTCAATAGAGGCCCCTGCTGTTTGCAGCGTGTCGTAAAGATGTCCCTCGCACACTTAGAACAGGGGTTTTTCACTCATTTAACAGGATACGCTTCTCCCGGCTCCCTGTTGTTTCGTGCTAGCCGGGCGTTGCTAGCTTAGTCAGACGTGGTAGTGGCAAGGTGCCTGTCTGCAGGGGGATGTTGGGGGGGGGGGGGGGGGCAACGGAACTGTGCTCAGAAGGCTTCATTCCAGTGACCTCCGGAGTCCCCTGCAACCGCTCTACGAGGGAACATGAGGATGAAACGGAAGCACTGTGGCATTAAGTCCTACCAGTACAACGGGGACAATGCCTTACGGCCAAGATCAGTCACACTCTCAAAACATTTCAAAGCTCCACAGGCTCCACCAAGATGTATCTGCATAATCAAGAGATAAACCTGATCTGAAAAATAGATTTTTAGTTTTTTTTTTTTTTTGTCTTCTGCACTCATAAAGCCCACTTGTCGCTCACGTCAAGGCCCTCTACGAGGAAGAACATCTCGCTTCCATTATCCATGAAGCCTTTCTGAGTGCACCCGCAATGGGTGATGGCAATGGAACTGGGATATATGGAAGGAGACACTCAGCGGAGGAGTGCTATTCAGAACTGCCTATTTTGTAAATGAGATTGAATTTACTGAGGCAAGAGTTTTGTGTTTTAGATGCAGCGGGAGCTACAGTATATAATACAATATGTCTAGTGCCTAGTGTTGGCATGGTGCCAATATTCTGCTAGGTTTCATTTTGAATAGACGGTGCCAAAGAGCATGTTATCAAAATGCATTGTCTTTCTATGGGCTGAAACATGCATTCTTTTAATTAGTATAATTATTCAATTAGTGAATGGTTTGCCAAATAATGGAAAATCAGTCAATTCCAGGTTGTCTCATCTCCACATTTCTATCAAACCACAATTCAACACTAGACACCCCCACGAGAACAGAAATAAGATGAGGCAGAGTATTATCTCTGGCAAGAGGCTGCATAAATAATTCAAACCTGCTGAACTACATTATGGGCAATATTAAAAGAAAAATCTACGATATTGAAATCAATTCATTGCGAGTCAGTCTAGAGCCCAGTATTAATCATGGGTTGGAACGATAACTGCCTTTCCCAAAGACATTTTCATCCATTATCAGCCTATTGTGTGTATGCTGATAATATTAGTGTATATTTATGAGTCATGTTCTAAGACCCATTTATGTCAGGAATTTGTCATACACACCGAGGCCCATTAGATCTCCATGGGTGTTTCAGAGAGACAACTCAGCGACAGCCTTATATGGATGATGTGACAACTATGTTACTCTGAGATTTACTAAAAGGTCTAGTCGAGAAATGTTTTGTGACAAAAAAATGTTGTACTCACTAGGGATGTGTGCGATTAGTCGGTTAAACGATTAAACGCTGGGACCATCACTAGTCACCATGAATACTACTCGGTTAAACGTTATTTTTTCTTTTATTTTTTGAAAGTAGTTCAGTTAGTACACACAAAACAATCTGTTGACACTGCGAGTGGAGTTGGTAGCGCTTGATTTTCCATGCGTTGATAGCGAGGGAGCGGGGGCAACTCTAAAAGCAGCATACTTTGATGTTGCCACTACAATAGCTCCGATCACAGAAGATGACTGAGTTTAAATTTGCAGTGCAGCGTCAGGCATTATCCAAGCAAAACAGATTCACAACCTGTCTGTTTTCCATTTTAACCTTACAGTACAACTGCAATTAATATCGTTAAAAATAAAAAGTTAGACTTCCGTCGGGTTCCGGACTATTTGTTCACTTTTGTTTAAGCTGTTAAACTAGCTATGGAAGTACTGTAGGCCTAAGCTATAATTAGCTAACGCTTCAATGCAGCATACGGTACAGATATAGTCATACAGAATCAATATAAAGTGAGAGTTGCATGACGCTTATGTCTCGCTGCATGTGTAACGGAGCTGTGTTGGCCACGTGCCGACCGCAGTGAATGAATCTACACAATTTGTACTGCCGTTCACAGCGCTGGGGTACATCGGTTCTTCAGCAAGTTAAAGCTCCTGTATGTTGGATTTGAGAGTTGCAATTAGAGCCAGCTAAAAGAGAAGGGATTGAGATGAACAGCCCACTGCCTTTTAGGCTCCCTCCCTCTGGAGCTCATTGGTCTGCCATTGCAAGGCCCTTTGACAAAGCTGTTGTAGATTTAATTGATTGTCAGGCAAGGTTGATTCGCCGTACCAATCGACCTGATTGGTCAGAATGTTTAACGTGATCTAAATGGACTTGCACAGAGGCCGGGGCTATTGACAAGAGCATGCATTGTCACTGAGCATTTCACTCACTAATGGCTGATGGATGGCATTTCTATCAATTCACATTCAATTCTACCTAAAGCTACTTTAAGAGATGAGCCGAATACATTTTTCATCCTTCGTCTCTACTCACAACATCCCTGCCAATCAGAAGTCATGCCAAGTCAAGTATATTCGTGCGGTACTGACTCTCACGGTCTGAATTACCTTCTTCAAAAGATTCAAATTTACACTTGAAAGGGGAAGCGAAGCACCCACCTGAACAATTCAGTGGTGGGGAGGAATCCGTTTTATTTTGACAGTCATGCTACATGATATTAAAGCATCTCTCCTTTCACGAGTGGCTCTTTATTAAAAGAAAGTTACCTTTCCTTGCTCTTTATTTCGTGATAAATGCATTTACCATACAGGCTTTATATACTATAGGCCATAGACTATATCCCCAAATTCCCGTTTGTAATACGTCTCAATAACCCACTGAGTGGTTCTTTTTTTATTGTGCTCCCAAATTGGACTGTGATACAGATCTAAGAGCTGATAATCTACTGCTTGGTAAATAAGTGGAGATTCGTTATCCTGTCCGTATGTATTAAAGTGCAAAACCGCTTTGTCTATCAACCTGGAACTGGGACATGCCGTAATAACAGGAACCTGCTACTTGCTTGAATGGGTTTCTGCAGGTCCATACATTGACACAGACGCATGAGATTGAATAGAAAGGACTATTGTTCCATGCTGGGAGAGAATGTTGATTGTGCATTATACACTGGAGTAATAAGGCTGGAATGGCCACTGCCACGTGAGCTGCTATTTGCTTCATGAGCAAATTGGCCCAATATATGGAATGGAATGGAATTTCCCATCCCCGCGGTAACGGAATACACTTAATTCCTGTTGTCCTTTTTACATCCGTCTTTCACCTTGTCAGCCATCCACCTAATGTCTTTCTGCTTGTCTACTGTAGTTGTCTCCCTTGGCCGGACAAACAATTAATTTAAATGTAATTCCTCTCCATTAGTGATGAGTGATGGTGTTATTAGGCATACCCCTGAGCACCGTTATTCTAAGCTCCTGTTAACCTCCCAAGCCTTTGTTGGACGACACATCTGGGGAGGCACAGAGGGGGACAAAGGGGTTGGGGGAGAGGCAGCCCAGTGAGTTCAATAGCTCATCTGTAATGTTGCGTCATCCAGAGACAATACACGTCACTTCTCATCTGGCTATTGGCCATTGCTTATTGCGATGTCTCTAAACTCTCTCTCTCTCTCTTGCTCTCTCGCTCATTCAATCTGTCTCTGAGCTTGGTAGGAGGGATACCCAGCAAGCCTCATTGGTATGTTGCGCACGCCTGTGTTTGTGGTTGTATATTTTTGTTGAGTTGGTAACAGTGGTGCTAGACCTTTGCCTTGCCATGGTATTGTGATCTGTTGCCTTTGAGAAGGAGGTCTAGTGGGTAAATAATCAAGGACTGTCAGCCACTGGTGGTTCACGGCAGTAGTTCAGACATCATGGCCACGACTTGACTGATGGGCTTTGGGCTAATGTCTAATTGAAATAAAGTGTGTGTGTCATTGTTGGTCACTGCTATAACCAGTTCACAATATAAAGTATAGTTTAAATGTTTAAGTGCAGTCCACATGCACGTTGCAGTTTTTACTACATTATGTATGGGGGGAAATCTCAGTACAGTCTTCTCAATACTGCTTTGGAAACATCTGAGCACGCAATTTAGTGAGATTGCAGAGCCCAGGCAGGAAGGGGTCTCAAACAGCTGTGCGGAGGGAGGACTTGGAGCACATTTAGCCACAGAGAGCTGTTCAATATCCTGCCGAATCACTGAATAAATTGTCACAGCACTCCACACTCTCTTAGAGATGCTAAGTTGATAAGTCTGAAGTGGAGATGTATTGGGAGAAGATGAACAGCATACCTCCTGGGTGTCATCCAGAAAAGTCTACTACTGCAACAATACTACTGCTACAAGTACAAATACTACTACAGTATTAATAGTAATGTGGAGTGGATGCGTGCTCTATACCGATGTTCTGCTCATTGTCTTGAAATAGAAAAAAAAAAAGGTTAGTTACATTAACTGACTGCATTGCTGCCAGATTACCACAAGTTACTAATTTAGAATTTAAATCAGTATTAAATATAGAGTAATATCAAAACGTACTGTATTGTTTTACAGCACGTTTTCTACATTCTGGAAAATGTTTGGGATACAAATGTTTTAGCAATCAAAATATTAGTCTTGAATACTTAAAACCCCAGTCTAAATCTATAGGGCCTTGGCAGTGCTGGCCGATAATATTGACTCAGGGATTTTGGCAAGGAAATGACCTGCTAGAAAGAAACGCAGACAGACAAAAAAACATTCTTCTGTTTCCCAATCGAGTGCCACAGACAATGCCATTTTCCAATCCTGAAAGAAAACCCAATCACCTTGTCTAATTATTCAGGTTAACAGACACACTGTCCTTATGTGCAGTTGTAAATGTTTGTATGACTCCACAAACGAATAAAATAATCCTATGTACATATTTCAGATTCCACACAAATTCTCCGTAGGAACCACCAGGCTCTGTTCCCAGGCCCAGCCAGATAGCCTCTGATCCTTCCCGGGAGGGTTTCTTTCGACGTTGTTAAAGCAACCACCCTCATCTTCCACGGCCATCGTCCGTCACACTTGACATGCGCGCGGCTGTTGCGAGGCGCGACAGCTTGCGATTAGATTCACGAGATGCTGCCTTTATGGAATGCAATCTCGTTGACCTGTCAGTGGCGATGACTCAGCGGGGCACCCGCTTTGTTTGTGCGCGGGCGTGCACGAGACAACGCACTCACGCAGGCGATGTCGAGCGAGAGATCGTATGAGTGCGCAAACACTTGTGCTTGTATTTGGGTGTGTGTATGTGCGTATTTTGCTCTCGTCTTATCATTTAGAGCAGATATGGGTTGTATGTATTGCCATTCTTTTATGGTTGAATTCTCTGCTGTCGTGTGCGTGCGTGCGTGCGTGCGTGTTCTCATGCCTGGCCCTTTATCTTCCACACTGCATCTGTGCTTGTGTGTTTCCGTGCCTATGCCACTGTGTATTCCCCTGTGTGTGGCTGTTCATTTGCCCAGGGCTTGTGTGAACCTCCTGACCAACTGTCTGCAACACCAAACTCCCGTCAGGGCGCTATAGATCCCAGCTCTGCAGTTGCCAGGCAGGCAGCGTGATTGATCACCATGGGGCGTTGTCTACATGCAAGTATAGTCACACAGGCTGTAACGTCGCCCCCTGGGGGACGTGTAAATGTTGCCATCGATTCCTGCTCGACGTTTCCCTAATTTCCACTGTGACGATGTATACTCAGCAGGGTCTATATTACGCTGTTCTTGATTGTGATACAATTGTTAGGTTTATGGCACTGCAAGATCCAGATGAATGGGCAATCATCTCCAGGAAGAATGAATTTAGACACACTGGACTTTAATGTTACTTAAAAATCTCACACTTGGCAAAACCCATTCATTCTCACTCATATCCTGTATATTGTGTATAGATTAAAATAATGATACTGCTTTATTATACCTGGATATAGATAGTGGATATAGAGTCAGGTGATAGAAAAGTTGCTGAATGGGTGAATGTGAGGCTAAACTACAGCACTTTGAGTAGCCGGAAGGTTGTAAAAGCGCTACATAAATGCAATGTATTTACCATTTAGATAAGACAATGCATTTCCATGGCTTCAGCACATTGTATACACACAGTATGTGCATTCATTAACATGATGAACAAAATGCACATTTTCCTCACCAACTCCCTGTTTGAAACACAATGTAGAGAACTGTGAACCTGTGAGGGGGTTTCAAACCAAAACAGTTTTGCCACAGTGGCTTCAACCACAATGGCAATTCTAGACACAAGCTCAGGACTTTAAATCTGAAGTCCTGTAAGTATTGGTACAACGAGAACAACATTAAATTCAGTTTGTTTTAAATATTAAGTGAGCTCACATTTGCAACCGCCTTAGATCAGACCTCAATGTGATTACACCTGAATTCACATATGAGCTAATACCCTGTGCATTAAATGAATGAAGACCTTTTTAAAATGCACTCTTCATCTTCCTTTCATCTCCACCTGTCATCCTCATCACGGCCACCTTCCATTCCACCATTCATCTCTCCTCTACTGTGCTGTCGAACCCCTTCACCTCCGCACACATCTAGAGCCCTCCTTTCTCTGGGGAATAAAGGTGTCCTCTCTGACATTTATCTATACCTGATTGTGTGCGTGTTGTGCCCACGTGACGTTACATTTTGGGAACTATTTGTTGGTGGTTGTAAGGTGCTTGGGTCTCTATGTACATTGTAATCTTCGATTAGTCACAATAAGCTTTTTTTCTTATGAGATGTTAATGGACTGGATGATTGGACTGTACACGGTTAGCTAAATGTGTTATCTACGCTCCTGTGAGGTTATTGGTGACTGTAGAGCTTGCTGTTTTGTAACAGTGCAGATTTCTATCAATTAGCTTCGTTTTTTATTTTATTTTTTAGGAATATACTTATCGTAACTACGTACAGCATGTACAGCAAGGCTTTACATTTTATTTGACAGTTGTTAACTCAAGCGGTCTAGCCATTCTCATACACTAGGCATACACCAATGTTGATTTCCCGTGGGAGATATGGATGTGGAAGGCCATACTGGGTAAACGAGGATAATATGTAGGCTTGGCAAACTATCCGATTCCTCGTGTCTCACCCTCTCACAACTAATTATTTCACCCTGAAGGGCATTAATGTCACAAATACCTCTCGCCTATCAAGCCCCCTTGGGTGCTGTCATTTTTATTATTGAGTTTTCATTGCAGTTAGTCGCTGTTTTAATCAATCTGCCCGCAATGGAAATTACTCTTATTTTTACTTTTAATACTTTTTATAAAATGGATAGAATGACAACATTTATTTGTCCTTTCTTTGGTAAAAACTGGTTCTGTCCACACACTGGTCTTGTTGCTGTAGATTGCGGTGGGCAACACAATAAAAATAAATAAAAGCGTTAAAGAATGAGTCATAGTTGATTAAAGGATTACAATAGTGTAATGCCATTGTATAACATATGAGGATCTGCTGAATTGTCTGTTCATATACTGACCCACCCCTCTAACCACGTGTTTAAAAAAAAATGTTTGGAATTGTTGGAATTCCTATTAAGGTTACACAAACTATCTGCATGGTCATATGGAAATAGTTAGAACAATATGTAAAGTAAAATATGCAATGTTTAGTCTGTGCCTCATTCCAATACATGTCATTACAAGAAATACAGATGGTTTCCGCATCTGTTTATAGTCTACCACAAACTGTGCGGCCTGGTTAAATAAATGTTGTATTCATGCATATGTATCCCATACAGAGTGCAGAGATACGTTTGCTTTCTTTTGCATGGTGAAGGAAATCGGACCACTCCATTAAAGTGTGTTGCCTCCCCGCCTCCCCCCTTTCCCGGACATGCACATCTGTCAGCGTGAGATTTTCACTGATCATGACAGAGAATGAACCCCTAATCACAAAATTACAGGGCCTCCGTTTGTATCTGTGCTGGGTCAGGCCTCTGTCCTGTCATCTTGGGACATTTTGCCTCGGTGGAGAGGGGGGGAAGTTATCCATCCGTCAATGCAACCTCCAGACCACCAAGGGATGGCCAGTAATAAGAACCACGGGACAACTGGTGGTGTTTGTGTAGGTTCTGATAACATGGGTATTATGGTATGGGCTGACGGACAGACCTCCGATGCACGATGCCACCCATCTCATCCAGCCTCGGTATATCTGTGGCTCATCAAACTGTGTTTGTGCAAGACCTCCAGGGCCCCCTGGTCCTACATCTGCCCAGAACACCACCACATTCACCCCATTCCCCAGCAGCACTAAGTCGACAATTACTGTACACTTGTTCACTGGGGAATTCTGGAATTGAAGGAGTTCAGATTTGCCCAAAGCCGAGAGGGACTTCTATAACAAATGCATGCACTTCCACAAAGGCTGAGGGAGTTCATTGATATTCATGGTCGAGTTCCAGAATTGTTTGTGTCACCTCGGCTTTAGGTGACATCATTTCTCCTGGATGGCCTTGGGGGCGAATGTTCCCTGAGCTGCTTATTTTCTAATAAATTCACTCACTTGACCCTGTTAGTTCATTCCACAGGGCCCCGCAACACAAAGACGACTACCATTAATTTGAAAGATTATTTTGCTGCCACTGAGAAGGTAGTCGCCAGTTAACCTATATTTCAGGATTTCTCTGCAAGGTGATTATGATTAAGGGCCCTAGAGAGTAAATTCATAGGTCTATAAACCCAGTTATTAGGATGGTGAATGTTTAAAAGCCCAGCCAAGGTTGTTGACTAGATTCGCATAAATGTAGGTAATTCTATTAGTTTGTTTTAATGATGCATAAATCTGATATTAAAATAAAACCAAGACCATACTCTTGAAATAGATATTGAAATTACATGACAAAGGTAGTAATTTTAAGGCCATATAACTGCAAGTATGTAACCCATGATTCACGAGAAGGGATGCTTTTGGTTGAATAAGCTTTTAATGTGTGCATTCTCACAACACAAAGCGAGAAACACATCCGATACATCTGCAACCATTAGCTATTCCCATCTCTACTGAGCAAGCCTCACCTCCGATCCCATGATTAAGCAAGCAAAAGCATTTAACTTCTTAATGAGTCCATTTAATGAAGGTTGATTAGCCATTATGGTGCTGGCTCAAACAGAATAGCCAGGATGGCTCCTGGGCCAACACTCAAGCATTGCCAATGACTAGCCTCACCCTTGTGGCATGGGCTGGAGATGTCCTTGTTGGGTCCCCTTAATATAACCCAGTTATTTCTTTAAAGTTCCTTTGTCAATTAAATGGACACTGATTTCCTTGGTTTAAAAGACGAAGCACATTTTACAATCACTTGGTGATTGGCTGGTGATTCTCAATTACCAAATATATGTTGGACTGTACGGTTTAAGATTATTTCTCTTTGATGTGCTGCATGCATCTGGGTTTTAATAGTCTTCCAACACTTCAGGCCTGATGAGTATAAAACTCACTTCTCATGAAGTTATTTGGAATCAACTGCATAGATAAATCACATTTGTCATTTCTCATAAAATGTTAAAAATCCCCATTCCCCTCGCTCTATATCAGCTGAGGTAAGATATTGCTTGCGCAGAATGATTGACCGTTTCTCTTATTACTGTCACTTCTCATGTACTGTGTGAAATGTGAGGAAAAGGTGGAGAGAAAAAAACTAAGAAGAAGCAGATAAAGGTTTCTCTGACATTTCAAGATGGTGTAACCTGGACTGTTTACACCGGTGGATCAGTTCTGCCTGCCAGAAATGTATCAGGGTATAGGTCGATTTAGAAATGTGGCTGTAGATGAATGCAATAGAATACACATTCTTTATTGCCTGCAAAGGGGATTGAATTGCATTGTTACCTTAATCATAATCCGTGGCAAATTATGAAATGTGTTGGTTACACCTCTAAAGTATCATTTCTATTTCTGATGCTGAAGTGCACAAAAACGACCTCACACAATGTCTACAAGGCATTTTAGTTTGCTAGTCTGCATTTAATTTCCCCATACAAGCTTCTTGATGCAGCTTGTAATATACAGGAAGATGTGTTCATCGTTATTCAGGTGCAGCTATTTCCAATCAGCCTGAAGAAGAAATTATTTTCTGTCACCCGTGGGACATTTTAGGTTTTTTGTAGTGGAGGACTTTTACCCGTACCTGGCTAAGGTTACGTGTGGTCCACTCCCCCTGCTAAATAATCCAGGCATCCAATGCTGGTTGCTGGTGTGCTGGTATACCAGTTAGACTAGCACTACCCCAGCACTAATGAGTATGAAGCAGTTGCATCCATCATTGTAACCCTGTCTTTCATTGTCTCCCTCCTTCTCTGTTCCCTTTGCTCGGTGTATGTCCACAGGACTGCCTGCATGACGGACTCAATTTGCCTTCAATGTGAACACACACACAGCCACTTACTGCCTCGGTTCCCCACTGCCGTCCTCGTTTCCTTCCATCCGGATGAGGAAGGCGCCTGGGAAACGAGGTGAGACCACAGTTTCATAGTAATTTGCTCGCTCGCGCTTTCTCTCTCGGCCTCTCTCTCTCTCTCTCTCGGCCTCTCTGCCTCTCTCATTTCTTTCGAACAACCTCTTTCCAGCCTTTTAGCTTTATATGAATCCCAAAAATTTGCATTTTCACATAAATTGTTTTTGGAAGTGTCGTATTGTACAGTTTCTACAAGTTGGTAATCTCAGAAAGTCTGAAAAAACAATTTTGAACAACTCTGCTACTCAGATTCAAACTATATTCAGTGTAAAGCATTTCCATACAATACAGAATTAGATATTCTCATTTATTTTTTGTTAAGAAAAATCGATTGTGTGTACAGTTGCGTCAATGGCCGAGTGGCATAGCATGTTGAAACTCAGAAGGTAGTTGGTTTAAATCCAGCTGGGGGTAACCTATTGTCTGTATTCAATATAAAATTACACTCCATCTGTTGGTGAAATGGAGCTTTTCTAAATGTCAAGAATACTTTGCAGGTCTGTTGACTCTGAAGATAATATTTAAATTATCCAGATATCTGCTTTTTGCAACCATACATTCAGCATTCAACCATGATTATATGTCCATATCCTACATCTCTGACCTTTATATTTTAAAAAGACATGTTTTGCAAAAAGCAGATAAGAAATATCTTAATAATGTTATTTATTTAATGTTTCACAAAACGCCATGTCATTTTAAAACAGGTTTCCTGGTCTTATGTTGATCTACTGGTGGCACTGAACAATTCAGTGCAGTTCAATTATATTTTTAGAAGGAAAACAATGCTACAACTGCAATATCTTCAATGGCATTAAGGTTTAGAAACTACGTCACAACTTTGAAGGTTGTGAGTTCAAAGCTTCCTTGTGGAGGCAGCCTGGAAATGTAGCTATATTTCTGTGACATGCCTTTCTTGCTATGAAATATTTACTAAAACTGTATTTAGCATTTTCTCTTCAAAGGTCCTCAAATTCAGAGCGTCCTTGGACCCCGATCATTGTTGCTTGCGGCTATATTTTTCATTGAATGTTGTACTGTATAATTGGTGTTTCTTTGAGTATTAATCATAGAAAAATTGTATTATACTGTACATCACAATATATTGCATCAAGAGCAACATACAGTATGTGGCAAGATAGACATAACTCAACATATCTTTAACACTGGCTTGCTCACAATATTTCACACAAACAAAGAAAAGTTTTGCAATGTTGCAAACATTCAAGTCTTTCAGTATTTGACATGAGATTGACAGACTGAATAACATTTTGGGCTTGAGATCAATATATTTCTTTGCGTGCTATATTCTAGCCTGAAACAAAGTTGCTATAAAGCATTAAGCAGATCATGCCTGTTCCACAAAGATACAATGCATTATTTGCAATCTCTGGGATCCCGGACACAGAGGGGCAATGACTGAGATGCCATTCTCTCTTTTACAAGTTAAAGGAAACCATTTACAATGATTTTGAAGATGTTATTTTCAGGTACATTATTAGTTGCTTTAATTAGTGTGTAGGCTCTGTATTAAACAGGTGTATCTAGTCCTTTGATCAATCAAATGGCCATACAGAAAATACCCTGGCTCAAACCAATGTTCTTCTGCCTTGTGCCTGGTACAACCCAGGGGAATAGCTTTGAAATGGCAGTTTCATCTGCCTGTCAGTCTCCCTCTCTGCCCGTGAAAATAGTTGCATGCGTCAGGCTGCAGACAAGGTAGACGGGTATCTAACCCTTTGATAGAGGCCACTAGCAGCACCTAATGGGGCACTTTAAGCCCAGCCAATGTATCGCGTCACAGGGTGTTTTGGGCTGAATAACGCCGTCGGTATGCTTTGTGATATATGTGGCTGGTTCAAATGATTTCTGGGATCCCGAGGGCGCCAGCTGGCTCCAGGTCTGCAGCACGCCTCAGCTTTGATGTATCTCTGGCCTGTTTGTGCTACGTCACCAGCTTGGAAGCTTGAGGTTAAAAGGCCAAGGCCGAGTTGTGCCGTTGTGTCTATATTGTGGTATTTGTGGGGCTCTGGGTAGAGCACAGCTGGAGCCGGAGGTGGGGGGGGGAGCTTATAAATACCCTCACAGTCAGAGCGAGCAGCCCCCCGGGGAATACATGCCCGCGTGAACGTACACAGAGGCACGTTGGGTAGGCCGTCTGTTGCTGAGAGTCATTGACTCAAATGTTGACATGCACCCTTCCCTCGAACAACCGTCACTCGACCCCCCCACCCCCCCATCCCTTCCCCCCTCCCCGCTTCCTGTTGTATTTTAGGGAAAGCTCACTCGGAGCGTGAGAAGCGTTTTGGGACAGGCCGCCTTGACCCTGAGGGATTTGGAGCAGAGCTTGCTCCATACACAGATGACTTGTCAACATCTCACTCCTAAGTTCTCATCCATAGTTTGTTAGCGCTACTGGAATTTCTGTTGTTTTGTTTAAAGAGATTCGCTAAAGCGTCCGCTGTCCACCTTTAGGGTCTGCACTGTTGTTAAGTTCAAAGTCCATTCTATGGGTTTAAAATAAATATGAGAGCGTGTAGGCCAAGGCCCAAGGCAAGGCATTGTTTTCATTTATCTGCAGCTTTCCAAAGCATCAAGAATGTATTTCTGTTCAAACAACAAAATCATGTTACTTTACGTTTCCCTTCTCAGTTTCTCAGACTCCTTTGTTCTAATAAAGAGGATTTCTCTAATAGCCGTAAAGACTGAAGTAGATTGGGGAAGCTCAAATCCTGTGCGTGTAGGGAGAAAAAGGGGAAGGATGTTTGTATTCCTCCACTCCACTTTGAATATTGGGTGAACATGGAGGAGGGGAAATAAGCCATAAGTCATTTTCTTACCAATTACCTAACCACATGGCTTTTGCTAATTGTTTCCGTGTGAAACAGCTAGTGACGTGGTGCTGTACGCTACAGAGATGTATGCACAAGCCCAGCTTGATGATGCGGCCGCTGCGACTGAGCGCCACAGCCTCAGCTAACGGCTCCACGGCTGTCCGTCATTGTTGCCTGAGCTGAAATAATATTTCCGAACAAAACAACGTTTAAAAGGAAACCATATTGTGTACGTATGTGGGGGTGTGGGTGGGGGGGTCAACCAACTCCAGATTGGTTACAGTATAATGGGGTTTAATGAATGTAAGGTCTGCAAATAAGCTCTGGACTCCCCTGGGATGTGGGGCTGTGGGTTGGCTGGTAAACATCTCCCACAATTCTCCCACAGCCCATCTGGCTGGAGTCCAGCACTCCCATACCACAGCACCTTCTTCCCTCAGCTAGAAAGCATTGACTCATCTTCTTCTCACAAGTCCCTGAAAAATCTCTCACAATAATGCGTCTGTGGGCTTTGGGGAGGAAGCTTTACTCTAGCAGCGTCTGAGTAGATTAGCGGCTGTCAGGCCCACGGCCCACTTCAGCAGTGGTTGTGTTTTGTGGGCGGTTGGAAACGGCTGGGCGAGCTTTGTAATGGAAACGGTTTGGCGGTTTAGCCACAATGACACAATTTACGAAAGTCTTCACCTTTTTTAAAATGTTGTCTTAAGTTTCTTTATTTTTATTATAGCTCACAATGTATGATTTGGGGAGTTACAATAAATGCTAATTATTTTCTATTTAAGTAGTGCGGGTTCATTGTGAATGTATATTTTAGATTATCACGTATAATTGTTATGTATAAATGTGAATGTATAATTTAGATTATACATTCACATTTAAGTATGGAAGGAAACAGTAAGGAGAGGCTAAAAGCATGCCATCCTTGGCCGTTGAGGTTTGTGCGCATGACGAAAGACAACGATGTCCACTTTCTTATTTATCAAATAGACAAATATTGAATAGCGATGACACAATCTGTCCTTTTGCCATTGTTTTTCTGCTTGTTTCTTCATACTTCTGGTGTTTGATCTACCCCCGATCACCCAAACATACAGCACGTATGCACACACACACACACACATTTCACCCATAATGCAGACTTATCTTACTTTGAAAAAAAGTGTTTAACCTGGTGTTGAACAGGTACCGATATGGTAAATGATACTAACGGGTATAGTAATGAAAAATATAAATGAGCAATTAACACGTAAGCAATAAATACATATGTTTAAGTTAATGTTCCATCTTATCTCAATTAAAAAAGTCTAAAGCTATTGGTCCATAAAAGGTTCAACATTTGGGTTTATATTAAAATGTTATGTTAATCTATAATACGTTAATGTACTGTGTTTAAGCGGGGACTGGTGGAAGAACGTGGGCGTGAGGAGTGGCTAGGTGTATGGTGACATGGTCAGAAGTCGATAAGATATGTTGGTGAATTAATAAAATACTATATGATAACGTTAGTGCGACTATCCGTGATATGTAGTTTGGATGTCTATAGTATGTAGAGTGCAAATGGCAACGTGTGAGGGATAGCGTCACGTGTACGGCTCTCGGCGCAGAGCTGAGGCGAAATGCTAGCCGGCTAGGCTAGTGCAGGCTAATGCGTCACCCAATTTAGTGAGTCTGCCACTGTTAGATGAATGACTACTACAGATACTGCGGATGGACTGCCGGAGTGTTCATTCCTTCCTCTGTTTCACGGGAGTTCGAAAGGGTTGATTATTTAAAGAGACTCTACGGACTGTGAGTAATGACTGTTTGCCACTGGGTTTCCATAACCGACGCGGCCTTGTGTTAACCGGGCCACGCCGACCACAAACTACGTTAAGGCCTGCAACATTTTTTAATTAAAAAAAATGTATATATTTTATGCCGGCTGGTGTGGGTGTGGTGTGGGCCCATGCTTACTTGTAATGTTATTTTGTTTTAAATTAAGAACCTGTGACTGAGGGTTTAAATTTTGATTAATATAATTATAACAAAGGAGAGAAATATGAAAATATAATAGTATAACTTGTTTATGAACAGTAGTGGACGGTATTTTTTTTTTGTTTATTACAATTTTTCCTTAAAATAAATATATTGGATTTTTGTAAACTGCATTGATTGTATTTATCTTAAAGTCATGCTATTGAAAAACATGTAGATTACAATAAGGGGAATGAATATTCAATTAGTTATTTTAGTTTAACTGAACCCAGGATTAGAATTATGGAGTTAGAAAAGCGCTACAGTAGCATGAATGCGAGAGAGAGAGATAATTTAATCCTGTTTATTTGATACCAACATGGCAAAATAAACATCCACACATTTGCACTTCTCTATAAATTCATGCAGTCTTGGGAATATACAAACAAATATAAGCGGCACAATCCTGCTACTCTCATAATTCAATCCAGCGTCTCCTTATAGTGAATGCGCTGAAGTAACATAAACAAGGTCCTACATGTACTGTACTGTATGCCTCAGCATTCCTGCTGCGAGAGCAGTTGCTCCCTCGCAGATTTGTTCTTTCACACGGCCTCTGGCACCATTTTCATCGTCAAGCATCCATCAGTGGTTCTCAAGCGGGGTCGGGACCCCCCGGGGGGGAGGGGGAGTCGGGAGACACAGAGGAGGGGGTCACGAGATGATTTTCAGAAATAAAATAACAATTAAACATATTAGAAATGGCATTTGTTGTAGTACAATAGTTGTATGTGCTCTTATACTAGTCTATATTAAAATACTACCAAATAATATTATGGCTGATTAGTTTCTACCACCTCTGGGGATAAGCAGGGGTCTATGGTACTGTTGAGGGTCGTGAGCTGAAACATTGGGGCACCCCTGATCTACAGTAGATGGCCAAAGCGGTGATTGATTCATAATTGGCTCCATAATTTGAAGATAGGATATAATTTGCTAGGTGAATTTTATGTACATTGATGCAATTCAACTGTGTGCGTGTGTGTGTGTTTTGTGGGCTGTGGTCAAAATCGCCAGCTTGTTTTGGCACTCAAACAAATGCTTGTGAAAAATCCATCTAAAAACAACTTACTCGTTTACTGAGGTCAAGGTAAATTACACACACATACAAACACACAACATTCCAGTGCTGTCAGAACTAAATGTCTCCATTTTATTAAATGAAGTTTAGACAAAATGACATGATTCTTCAAGATTAGATAAGGAATTGAGTTTTTCGGACTCACTGCAGTTATCAAAAGCATTAAGGACGTGCAATATTCAGTTGTAACTGGTTGTTGTTTAAGTTCTTTTGGGGGCGTCAGACATATCTACCAATTACCAAGATGAGTGCTAGGGAATAACAGTATACACCAAAGATTATTTGACAGTATCCTTCAACCTTCTTCATATCCACCCTTTAAAACCTCCAGACAATATTAATGATTTTCCAGTGTACAGAAAATGTTTAGTCCAAATTCAGCCTGGGAATGAATGGTATTGAATTGGATTACCTTGCCCGCCTGCTTTGAGTGTCAGTTAATTCGTATGCAGCTGCGTGTTTTGTCAGTCTGTTCTCTTTCTGAAGGAATGGCTGTAATTACCCCTGATTAGCGTTTAATTGCCACTACCTACGATGTCCACAAATGGAGAGCGTCATTATTCAAACATACATGCCACATTTACCTTTTCCTCCAAACCCTTTTTCACAGGAGTCATGATATTCACTCCTATAGAAGTAGATTTAGTTTATTTATTTTCATGGGGAATAATAATGCATCACACGTAGTTTGTTGTGTGTGTGTGTGTGTGTGTGTGTTCCCTATCATTAAATGGTCAAATGATAAATGGATTGCATTTATATAGCATTTTCTACCTTCCGTCCACTCAAAGCACTGACATGATTAATAATACACTTTATTTGTTTAGCACCTTTCTTACAAGAATTGCAGATCAAAGTGTATTACAGTGGAAGGAATACATGCACGTGCATACTTTCAAATATAAAAAAAGGAAAATACCGAAAGGGTAAAACATGGACTATATGCCATAGGGTGAAAACCAGAAGAAATAGATTAAACGGTTAAAAATATACATTACATGGTAAAACATTTAAATAAGGAATAAGAGACCATATATAAAGTAAGGACCTATTCCCCTTATCCTTAAAGCTGGAATGTCTTCATTGTGTACACTTACAAGCATGTATGTATTTTTCAACGTAACTCTAGTGAATCAGAATGCGTGAAGCATCTGCAATAATCGCAACATTCTCAGCTTGTCTGGGTATCGTAATGCATAAAGCACCTGTAACTCGCATGTCTGGGAATCGTAATGCATATTACACCTGCAATACTTGCAGCATTCAGTTTGTCTGGGTATCAGGACATTTATGGTGTCTGCTATATAATAAAAAAATATTGAAGATCTTTACAGAGCTGAATTCCTTTATAGCTATATAGGGTGTTCGATAGCTTTGGGGCATAATTTATGAATTTTCCAATTTTCTTTTTGCTTTCACTGGTTTCAGATGACCGCAGTGTGCTGGAGGCTACTTGGCATGATTGCCTCACATTCAGCCATTCACACACACACACACTATGGTGTATGAACATCACTACATTGGCATTTGACACATGGTCTCAGATCTTCAGATGCTGTTTGTCTGAGGTTGTGGGCTTAACAGTCAAGGAGAATCACCCACACAGGTTCTGTAGTGGGCTCTATCTTTTCCACTAAACTCTTTAAGCCTGTCACGTCCGGAGGTGGTAATTGAGGACCCAAGTGCAGGAATATTGACCGAGACCTTCAAAAATTAGCGGTCTGGAGTACTACAACACTAGTTTGCACATTTGTGATGTAGGCTACACTTTTAGGTTTTTGTACATTGTAGGTAGGCTTTTTGCAGATAACCCAGAAAGTCTCCCTCTTTTTCATAGCCAAATGTTGGCAGGGATGCAGAGTAGACTATTTCAGCTAGCCTCAGGCTAGTGTTGAACACTAGCCTCCTCCTCGGGGGTCCTCCTGGGACATTTATAGAACGTTGATATATGACGCATGTCTTAATAAAGAAGTCTCCCTCATTTTGAACTACGACGACTGCTCCCACAGTCTGCTCGATTCAGCACGGGGTTATTTGAAGACGGCACAGGAACGTGCTGTTACACACCTGCGCTTGATCAAGGGGCCCAGGGGCCCATACGCATAATGCCCATTGGATAATCCAGGCGTGCTGGTCGGTCGGTTCGGATCTGAAAATGTACGCAACAAAGGCGGCCTTTAGAAAGAAACTGCTATCATGGTGTGAGTTTTTGGTCTTTCAAAGAGGTGTAGTCAGCGAGCTAATTCTAAACGAACACGCTTTTTGTAAAATTCACAAAATATCTCCTCGCATTTCGCCACCTTATCATTCTCTGTACGTGCGTGCTGAAAAAAATCACCCGGTACTTCTTAACAGCCCTGGCTCTGTAAATAGTAACATAAACAAAGTGGAAAATACTACTCACACCAACAATGTTGCTTGGCTTTGCAATGCATTTCCATGTGTGGGGCCATTCTTCGAAGGGAGTGTGTTTTGTTTGAGCTTGAAGTTAATAAGTGCTTTGGAGAATGACTAACCCTGCCTTTAAGGACCCAGTCTCTCAGAAGGGAGTGATTCACCGGGGTGAAAAGTCATGTCACTTCAGAGAGAGGGTTCAGTCTCCATCTTCCTAGCACGCCTGGAGATGTGTAGATCGTGAGAGCGAACAATGGAAGCCTAACTAACGATGGTTAGAACTGAAACTTCATATTGTGATGTTGTTTTACTGTAGCAATGAGAGGCAAGAAAATCTGACACATTTTATTCAGCTCACTTGTCTTAATACATCAAGTTCTCTAACATTCATTTAATTGTTCACCATCTCTCTGAAACAAAGTGAAAAACTAAACTTTTTCAGGACTTTTCACATCAATGAATTCACTTTGGAAGTCGGTACCCCCCACCAGGGCTGGGTGAAGCCAGAGCTTTGCTAAGTGCTCAGTGATGATGGCCCGCAGTTCACAGTCCCCGGGATTCCAGTGCGTCACGGAGGGTCCGTGATGACCCGTCGGCAGGGGAGCAACTGTGAGGCTGCATGGCCACTGCCTGGTCTTTCTTTAAGCTCTCATTATTCCCACCCTGACTGGTCTCCTTCACAGCCTGCTTGGTGTGAAGGCGCTGCCAGAATACTGACACCCCCCCCCCCCATCCCCCATGCCTTTTCCCCCTTGTATTGTTAGACAGGCTCAACCTTGCTGTCCACCTCTGGTTATGGATTTTTCTTTTTTTTTGTTTCGCACCTCCGTCTCAATGGAATTTGTCTGCTTTCTCAAAGCACAAGTGAAATATTGCTAAAACCTTGACTCTAGCTACATTACCTCAGTTTACTTCAACATACTGTACAATATATTGAAGTAAATGTTGAACTATTGCACCCAAACTATGGAATACCTGTCCACTATCACGTTGTTCCCTACACTACTGACGTTATCAAACAGTTAAAAACATTTGCTGTACTTTTACTATTATTCTACAGTATACCCACCATGTTGGTATTTTAATGTAAAGCACTCTGTGATTTCTATATCTGTGAAAAGTGCTATATAAATAAACGTACTTACTAAAAAGTAATCCATCCGGACATTGTTTTTCTTGAACATTGTTGTTTCTCAAGAAACTTTAGATACTTTAGATACTTTTTCTGTGTCTATATACACAATGCCTTCTCTACTGATGTTTTTGCAGTTTGCAGAATCAGATACTGTATTCTGAATTACATTCTATAACTCTGTTCTCTGGGCCTGCTGCAAAAAGAACCCAGTACTTCTACAAACACAAAGTGGTACAGACCGCACACAACAACAATATCATAGCCTTCGCAATGTGTTTCCAATGCAGCCGGAGCTTCTGAGGAAGCACACTATGGCATTGAAAGGAGTTTCTTTTTTTTACTTTATTGAATTACAATATCAACAAGCTTTCTCAATAATGATTTACCATAATTTAAGGATTTAATGGGATTGGAGGCAAAACACAAATCTTGCTCAGATATAATGCGTTTATATGCTATAGATTTTTAGTGTAGCAACATGTCTATCTCCAGGCAGTGACTGATGTTATTCTATGCATGCATATACTGTACAAGTAACACACAAGTGCAGATTGAGCCTATATGTTACACAATTACAGAATGCCATTTAAATCGATATTAAATTAATTAATTTATATGTATATGAAATTAATGCATATGCAAATAATCTGGTAAACAATATATTTTTAATGTAACCAATAAATAAATAATGTTAAATAAATGTTTATTTTTCATAAGGACTCATGCAAGTGAAGGGGCCTGGCTGTCTCCCTTGACGATGGAATAAATACATGTGGCCTTAATAAATAAGTCCCCTGAAGTATTGAAGTAGTCCTCGAACAGGTCCGTAACATCCCCGCCCCAAAGCGAAGCCCCCCACCCCCTTCCCCCCTGAGCCCCCAACCCCCTTCCCCCCTGAGCCGAGACAGATCAAGCCCATGCATTTGCGGTTGTGTTCTTAAAAAACGCGATAGCCAGTGTGGCCGAACACCGCCTCCTCTCAAGCCTGGGTGTTGCCTGACATGGAAGACGTACTATATGTCTGGAGTGCCTGGTGGTGATGGGAGTGTTTTGTAACTCTGCAGATAAATGGCTTAGATGGATGGAGGGGCAGAGAGGAGGGGGTGGGGTGTTTGCTCGCTAACCCGCAGGATGAGGTTAATGTCCCCCCGGTTCCACAATCTGCCCTGTCATTACTGTAGCTGATCACCGACAGCACTCACTCATGTAGCTGCAGGCAGGCAGGCAGGCAGCCCACGCTGGCACTGTAGGCAGCACATCCTCACATGTTAATGTGAGCGCTCATCTGCTCCTGTCAGCCATAATGAATGGATGGAGGGAGATGGATGGATGGAGAGACAGAGAGGGATGGATTCACAGATGGACTGTCTATGCCTTGTCTTGGCCAGGTCGCCGTTGTAAATGAGAATATGTTCTCATTCGGCCTATCTGGTTAAATAAAAATAAATAAAAATGGATGGATAGAGAGATGGATATCTATCTGAAATTCATTGTGTCGTACAGCACTTATCAGACACATTAAACAAAGCAATCAACAGCAGCGGCAACAATGAACGAGCACTTCGCCATGAACAGCCAAAATTCCCCCTATGCTCTATACATCATGTGATATTAATGTTGGTAGTAGAGCAGTATCCATCCACTCACACAGTGGTTGAGTTCTATTTTTGTTTCAGTGTTGTATTACTGAACAAGTAATACAACACTGGTAGACACAAATGATCTGCATGTCCGACTGGTTGGGACGCGTGGCACCCTATACGGTCCGCCTGACGGTCACAGTTCATATACCAAGTAGTGGATGTGTTGCGTCTCCAGTAATCACCTGCCCTGCCCTCACCACTGGTGACTCATGGATCATCGTCATGCATTTGTGCTGTTGCCCGGCAATCTACTAGCTCTTATCTGCGTGGCAGAATTCCCACCGTATAGGGACAGAGCTCAATATTGTTTCTATGAATGCCTTCCCGTTCCACGTCAGTGTCATAGCCCTCTGTTGTGTGTGTGCTGTGTGCGATATGAGAGGTCCTCGCATACAGCCACCATATAGCTGCCGAGAGACGCCCGGAGACTTGCTATGCGGAGTAAACACAGCAAACACCTGAAGAAACGAATATGAGTGTGTCCTGTTGAATGAACGCCTCTGATGTGTGAATGGGGTGTCTGTACGCCCATTGGGGAGGTGTTGAAATTGCACATGGGTTAAGAAAAGAGCGGGGGAGCATTCTGATTGTAAACGCTGCGCATGCAGTGTTTTGCTGTGGACCTTTTATCATACCGCATTTTATTTCTACAAAGCACTGGATTGCTTTTCCTGTGTTTGATGTCAGAACTACTTTGCCCGTGATTAGGTATAACACCTGTGTAATTTAACCTATTTTCTCTCATTTGGATCCAGGTAGTGGTTTTGTTCCCTCTTCTCCAGGGTGCTGAGTGGAAGATCTGCTATCTTATTTTTTGGGGTGAAGATTTAACGTCGGCGTGCTACTTTTAGGATGCAGTGCCACTTTGTTGGCGTGACACCTGGGTCCACGTTGATATTGAAAGGCAGGGTCAGTCATTCTCGAGTGCTCTTGCTAACATCTAGCTCTAATCTACAGTATGCAAACTCCCTCAGAATCCCAAACATTGCAATGCATTGCGAAGCCTAGGGCATTGTTGTTGTGAGCAGGCTTACCACTTTGTATATTATTATTATGTTCCTATTTGCGGAGCCAGGGCTGTGTAGAAGTACAAGATTACTATTTCAGCACGCACAGAGACCAGTAAAATGGCTGAATGCATGTAGATATTTGGTGAATTTGACAAAAGGTATTAGTTTTACAATTGCTCACATTTAAAGACCAAAACCTCCCACCACGATGTTATCGTTTAATCTCAGAACCGACCGACCAGGAGTCATTCATTATCTATGCGATCGGGTCTGAACCAGTGTGGTGTGAAACAATTGGAGTCTGGCACACGTACCTGAAATATTTGAACTTTGAACTAAACTGACAAAAAGTGTATTCACTTAGAATCACTAACTATACCTTTAACCTTGTGTGTGTATTCGGTTGATTAGCAATATCGTGTCTCTTATTCATGTTGTATTACTGTTCATTTTACCATTTCATACTATTCCTATACATTTCTTCAATTGTAAAGCACTTTAAGCTGCAACCTTTGTCAGAAACGTGCTATATCAAATAAAGTGTATTCTTTTTATTACTAGCAGGTTGCATGGGAGGATCTGTTAGTCCGATGGACAGCTTTTTACATGAAGTCAGTAAAGAGGTGGTGTCTGCATGTGTAGCCGTTACCACTTGTCAAGCACGTCACATCCTATCAATAATTTGTTTGCTATCATAAACGGTTTTGTCATTACGCTGTGCAAATGAGTGTCGACCGGGCTAGCGTGTAGCGTGCATATGGTCCATACAGCGCGTTTAGCGCTCTACCCCGCGGTGCCCTGCAGCAGTTCCGAGGTGTTCCGGAATTCAAGCCACACGAACACACTTATCTCTCTGCATTTTCCCTACATGAGCTCTCTTCCTCCATTAGATGCCAGGCATGGCAGGAAGGAGAGCATTTCAGCCAAGGTGGAGGCATGTGGAAGATAATGGTGTGTGTGGGGCGGGGGGGGGGGGGCAGCTGCGGTGGAGAGAACAATGCAGATTGAGTAGGGGGGTGGTGAAGGAGCGATGACACATGGAGATAAAGATGGAGGTGATGCTTATTAAACCTCTGGAGCTAAATGCTAGCTGGTGGTTAGCGCTGAACTATTGCTCAACAGAAACAATGGTGGCGCTCTTTCACAAGATTTGTGTAGTGTGTATTGTCTGTCTGTGTATGTGTGTATTGTGTCTGTCTGTGTGCGTTTGTGTGTGTATTGTGTCTGTGCATGTGTATTGTGTCTGTCTGTCTGTGCATGTGTATTGTGTCTGTCTGTCTGTGCATGTGTATTGTGTCTGTCCATGTGTGTGTATTGTGTCCATCTTGTGCGTATGTGTAGTGTCTGTGTGTGTGTATTGTGTCTGTCTGTGTGCGTTTGTTTGTGTGTGTATTGTGTCGGTCTGTGTGTGTGTGTGTGTGTGTGTATTGTCTGTCTGTGTGCATTTGTGTGTGTGTGTGTCTGTCCGTGTGTGTGTCTGTCCGTGTGTGTGTAGTGTCTGTGTGGTATGTTTGTGTGTAGTGTGTCTGTGTATGTGTCTCTGTAGTGTGTATGTGTCTCTGTAGTGTGTCTGTGTGTGTAATGTGTCTTTGTGTGTGTGTGTCTGTGTAATGTGTCTTTGTGTGGTGCCCTGAGGATGCTTCTCTTCCTACTTCTCCCCCAATAATTTATTTCCCAGTTATCCTTTCTTGACTCATTCTAACCCTTCTTTAAACTCTATAACATGTCGCCCAGGCTCTTTGTCTTCCTGTGGCGTGTGCATTCAATGAAGTAGGCGGAGGCTCTGCCGAGGCACTGGGGGGAATATCGTGCGTTCCCAGGATGCCCGCGGAGGAAGAATGCATACTACTGACTCAGCCAGGAACCCGCTAACCGTGTTTCAGTCTAGACACACAAGGACGTATTGCCTGCGCTTGTTAAGTGCCATCACACATTCTGTCAACAACAATAGTCCTGACTAATTCTTGTCCCTGGGCGTGACAAGTATACTTTTGTTTTTTGCTTGGTTAAAAAAAAGGGACAAGACTTTCAATACACAGACTCTACACATCCTTCCCCCATCTCAAATGGACCAATAAGACCTTGGGCTTACGCATACCAGCTGAAAACAGCAAGTACCATACACTGCAATTATAGTGGTTCTGCCAGTTTGAATTAGATTGTCTAGAGGTGTGGTCATATTCTTCTGTGTGGGCCATCGCTCTGCTGGCTTTAACTGCCCTTTGTGAAGCTCTTGTGTGGTCCAGTCACACTCTCCAAGATATAAAAAATAATAATGCAATGATCATCTGTGATAATTCATTTCCATTTCCATTTGAGCGAGCTCAGAAACAAACTTCTGACTAGCATACTCTGCATATCCGCTTCCAGGCACTGCTTCATTACTGGAGCGGCGCTCTGTCCAGGGTAAAATGCATCCAGACGTGCTGTATAAATTGAGTAGCAAATATCTTCGAAGCCCATACTTTATATTTACAGCGAGGGGCTATACAAGGTGTCAGTCTTCCTTTCTGTCTCTATACAAAACGTTTTTTATTTGAACAACCAGGGCTGATTTGGTTCCATCCTATTAGCCCCTGGGTTCTCTCTGCCTCTGGCAAACAACAATCACGGAGACTTCTCCATCGCGTCCTTGTTCTGCTCACATAGGTCTGTCACAAGGGTTCATATTATCTGCAAGACGCAGTCCATTTGTTTTCCTCTAAACTCATTCACGGGGTCTTCCTGTTACCCACAGACACAATTTGCAGCTGGGAGCCACTAAGTCCTAACATTTACCTCCCTTGACAGTAGAGAGAGAGAGCTTAATTTAGTCTCCTAACCTACAAAGACACTCTAATCTTTTATTGTTCCTCGCTAGCTATGCAGCAAATATGCATGGGAACCCGCGAGACGCTCACAGAGGAGGTGTCACTCGTCTGGGACCTGTCAATCAGGAGGGGGTCTGTATGCTCAGTCCTACAAAAAGGTTTAATCAAAGACATGAACCCAGCACACCTGTGTGGGTGGATAAATGCTTTGCCATTATCTCTCTCTCTCTCTCTCTCTCTGGCTCTTTGTGTCTGTCTGTCTGAGCACTGCCTCGCTGGCTTTTATTATCAGCTTCTACTGTACTCCTACAGCACTCCTGGATGTGTGTGTGTGTGAGAGAGAGAGTGTCTAGGCCACTGTATACTCTGTTAATAAAGGATTTGCATTTCCCTCTCTCTCTCTCTCTCTCTCTCTCTCTCTCTCTCTCTCTCTCTCTCTCTCTCTGTCCAAATATTTCTTTGACTCGCTCATTATTTCTCTTACTTTCACTCCCTCTTTTTTTTCTCACACACGCATACACACACCTACACGCACGCTGTGTGCACACACACACACACACACACATTGCGCTATGATCCTGAGACCTTCTCGTCTTGAACTGTGTAAATAGAGTCCTTCTTCTCGTCCCCATTCAACGCTCTAGAGGTTCAGGTCAGGGGTTAGGTTTTAGAGAAACGGCAGGGTTGCTTCTGCATTGCTGTTATTGTTCGATATATACTACAAGCAGCATGGCCTCGGATAGGAAAGTGCTGAGGCCTCGCGCCGGGTTAGTGTAGGGTAAGTTATATTTAGTTATTCTTTTTCCACCATGGCTTATGTGACCGCTGTTCAGCAGTGCTATTACTGTAAGGTGAGGCGCTGCGGTCATGACTACCCTCAGAGCAACGTAACCCCCGGTGCTATGAAAGTGGCGGTGAGTAGTATCTGGATACTCCCATTCCGGCAATTTTCTGCCCTCCGCCGAAAGTGAATAAATGTTGGTCAAATCCATTTATGATACAGTATACACGACGCACGTGCACATACACAACACACACACATGCACACACAGACATATACACGCTGTATTATGTATTCATTACATTAGGCTTACAGACTGTAGGGCATATCTACATTTCAGGCATTTGAACAGAATAGCAATACTATTCTCAAAAGCAGTGAAGTTGGACAGTTGAGCGGTCCCTTTAAACCAAGGGCCTAAGGGTGAGGCGTGCAAAAGGCAAATGGGATTAAGCCACAGCACCCAAATGGCATTTCATGTTTAGCACAAACCTCTTAGCAGCCTTTGTTCGTGCTCAAGCATCACAAGCAAGTCACACATTAGTTAGACATGAGAAGCAACTATACGTGTCGCAACACAACAGTACATTGGTGCAATATGAGCCTCATAATACAAATACGCACATCGACGTGGTACACATGTACGCGGGCACACCCCAGCAGTATTTGGGGACCCGTCACATCACCTTATTCCCATTTTAATGATTCATTAGCTTTGGAAGCAGAACAGCGTGTTTCGCCTACAAATGTATAGAACATAATTGGATTAAAATAAATAGGAATTTATATTAGGAAAGAAGGGTAATTGAAATGTGAAATATGGAGCAGCAACACAGAAGAAAAGGTTGAGCTAAATACCAACTTTATTTTTTTACGTCAACATTTTCATAGATTTAATAAGCTAATTTTCATCGGCTGAACGAAACTGAATGAATTTTAACCATGGCTTTAGAGTCTTTATTTCGAATGAAATGTTTGAATTGTTTAATAGGTTTTGTTTAAGTTTATATAGTGTTTATTTGATTGTTTACACCACTTGGCTAAACAATGCAGTCCTATCATTCAGCTTGGGGTGGGCCCTGTTCAACACTAGGGGCAATCACACGTTGCCTGCTGACTTCTTGGTGACCTTTTGCCTTCCTTGGGAATGAATGTCCTCTTTCATCCACGTCCCTCTGCTCGCCAGATACATTTCACCTTATCTTACCTCTACAGTTGGCCCAGTTGGTTTATGGTTTCCGCTACATTAACTGGACAGTTTCAGCCTTCGGGCAGTCACGATCCAGCAATGGATAGCCTCATCAGTGGAAAGCCTGCCCCTCTGTTTCTTTATTTATCAACCTGTAATCAGTTGGTTCCTAGGCTAATGGGAGACTGTTGACATGAGCTCGCTCTGGCCAACCTCCCCTACCCCCTCCACACACACACACACACACACACTCCCATCCACCTACAGCTTTCACTTATCAGTGCTGTGCGATAGCTGTGTGTGTGGAGGGGCGTGATGCCGGTGGTTACTGGTATATTTTACACATGGTCTCCTTATCACGACCTGGTTGCAGACAGCCTCCTGAGCTAAACCCCACCATCACGCCCCTCTCTGCCCTGCCCTGGTTAGCGCCATTGAGCCCAGAGTCTGTTTCATGTCTACACATTTCACACATTCCAGTCTGCCAGCAGCCATGCAGGGTACAGTACATCAAAGAGCCTTCTACTGCATGGCAGAGATGGGTGGCAACAACACATTTACATTATCATCATAATCAGATGTAGTCAATTAAATGTTACTACATTTGCAGCGCTGCATAGTCACGTTTTTATTGCATTTTTAAATCTAGAATTGCTTTTTCATGATTTATCAGTAGTCGACTAAAGACTAGTTAAGTGTTATTATCTACCTTTCGCTGGCTTTGGAGAAATATTTGCCCATGGCTTCCCTATTACTACTACTATATATCCACTTGATTTATGTTACTTATGTAATGCTTTATTTCAGCCTGTTTCATGTTTTCCTTATTTATAGTGGGAACTAGTCATTTAGACTGGGCACCAGCTTTGCGGACATTACCTGCGTTTGACTATCAGACTTTTTCGTTTCTGTTTCCGCAGCATTTCCTGCAGCACTATAGTATGATTCTATTGCAACTTACTCTTCCTGTCAAGTAGATGCATAGTAGAATCGGCATGCCCACTCCTATAGTTCATATATTAACATATGTTGTTGTTGCACTGCTCTGGAATAGACAATAGGCAATTAAAATTGCACATTTATTGTTTCATAGACATAGTCATTTCATACTACTCTTATTCTTAATCAAACATATTTTCTCTTGGCTTACACCATTGTTATTTTCAAAAGGTCCTTTAAAAAAAATTAAAAGAAGGAAAAGAAAAGCCATGTTCACATATGATAGTGTACACGCACAAACGTGCACAAAGCCATACTTGGACAAACCTAGCTCCCGCTGGCGCCTACCATGTCAGATCTTACTCTTGGCTAGTCTAAACACCACACCGGGCTTGACTGCAAGCAGACACAGGACAGACCCTTTACCTCCGCGCACGCACGCATGCACGTGCACACGCACGCACACACAATCACCGTTCCCGTGAAGGGGAGGCCAGTGTTAATAGCGCACAGCATGTCGTTCAGCTGTGAAAGAAACGATATACAACTGCGGAGGTTGCCACTGGTTCTGCTGAGTGTTTAAGTGTGTGGCGAGTAGCCGTGCAGCACATCTATACATCTTTTCTCACGGGGCAGCGGTGTGAGGGATAAGAGGGGGTCACTGCCCTGACAGCACTGGCCGTAAAGTAAACGAGCCCACGATTCAGGGTTAGCAGTAATGGATAAATGTCTGCGGGACTGTGGGAACCTGAATGCAGGGGTGCGATGGACTGTCCGCTGCCCTGTGACTGTGATGGAGGCGCTTGCTCCCGGCCCCGACCTCTTGTTTTATCAGCGATACGTCAAGCGCAGAGACCCAGGCCTGACCCAACGGCCTCGCCAGCCACCTCCTCCCTCCCTCCCTCCTCCCTCCAGCCCGGGGGAGGAGGGACTAGGGAGCAAGCGCAGTGGGGGGGAGTTTATAGACGCTGACGTGTGTCGGAGTGGAAGCCACAAGATCAGGTGTGATTAAGTGTTTTCTTGGAAAAGGTCAGCTGACTCATCATCCATGACCTAGATCCTCATAGGCCACAGGTCCACAAACTCTGTTGATTCCCACCCACAGAGGGTAGATAACTTTCACAAGTCCTGTTATTTCCACACACACACACACACACACAGTGACTTCCCACCTGCCTTTGACTTGCCCCTGACCATGTAGCAGCTTCGTTCTAACAGAACGTAGGAGCTGAATTGAGTGGAGCCCCCACCCCTCCTCAAAAACTTTTTGTGTGTGTCGGTGTACATCAATAGTGATCCTTTCGCCCCCTATTTCCATTGCCGAAGGGCCGTGGAGCCCTCTCATCCCTGTGAAACGCAAGACCTGTCCGCTGCGCCGGTCTTCCCTTCAATGAGGAGGCGGCGGGACGGGGAAGATGGTGGGCCGGTCGCTCGCAGAAGAGTGAAGAGCTAGGAGAGGAGGTGTGAAGACTGGAGAGATTGGCAAGAAGAGAAGCCGCTAGTATTTAATGTCGGGCCACTCTCTCCTTCCCTACTTACCTCAGAGTGAGGGGCTGATTGAAAGACGCTAACCCGTACTGACAGAGCAGAGCTGTGCCAGCTGTGTACAAGGCCAGACGCACAGCTGTTTGGGGATGTAGGGAAAATTTGATTTGAGGTGGAAAGAAGGGTGTGTGTGGGGGGGGGTTTGCAGTAATGAGCTCAAGTGTGAATGCTCACGCCACTCCCATTTTATGTCTGAGAGCTTCTAGCTCGGGGGATCTGCGTACAGAGCATTTGCAGTGTGTGTGGGTGTGCTTTTGTCTGCTAGTAACCTTGGCTACAGCACAAAGCACCATTACTGCTCTCTTTTCCCTGATGTGTGTGTGTGTGTGTGTGTGGAGGTGTGTGTGTGTGGAGGTGTGTGCGCGCCTGGTGGTAAATAAGACCACCAGGTAAATAAGACACGGATGTTTTAGGAAAAGTTGACTCCCTTCACCCTCCTCTGTGCCGAGCAAGTCCGACTCCCCTATCACCACCCCCTCTCCCCCTCTCCAAGCACTCAACATGGTCTTTCAGGCAAACCAGGATGTCTGAGGCCAAAATCTCCTGTAACTTGGATAATGCCTCAGCTACAGCAGAGCGGCGAGGCGTGCAAGGCTTTTCTTTGGTGCAGGATGATAAAAAGGCGAGGTTGCAGAGATCAGTCCTCAAGCCGCCGTGTTCGGCATTCAATGCCGACACGCGGGTCAGCTTGTCGTCGCTATTATTTCTAGCGAGCTGGAGATTTGTAAAGACACGCTGTTGCTATAGCCTTTTCCTACTGTAGCTGTTAGACTTACGTGGTGTATCCAAGTGCAACAAGGGGACTTATCCAACAGCAGCTTTTTCTCTGACTAGTCACTGCCTTTTGACACTGTGTCTGGCTGGAAAACTCCCTTTCTCCCAATCATAACTCAAAAGATGACTTTTGTGCTGAAGTTAAATCGAAGAATGAGCCAGTACTGTAACTCGTCATTTTTGGATTCCTTGCAGACAAAGAGTGGAGTCTGGAGAATCTTGCCAATATATTTGCATTGGAAGGATTTTTGTTCATGCTGTACCTGCTCACAATTCACAGTCCACACCAAACATACCCTTTTATTAGCCTGATAAAAAAAATCACTGGAATAAAACCTCTGCCATTCTGTGTGTCTAGCTCACTACACAATGTTCTCTACTGGAAGACTATAGAACATTACGAACGTATGTTGTTGATGCTTTTTAATCGATCAACTTCAATCTGATAGCTACTGTGATACTGCTTATTACTAATGTAGTACATTTTTTATTATTTTAATCTTAGACATGGTTAGAGAGGTTAACTCCAAGCCAAAACATCCTTGGATTGATACCAGACGTGCCTGCAAAACTGACGTTATTTGTAAATAACAAAATAAATGTGTTAAATAAAAATAAATAAATTTTTCAAACCAGATTGTATAGTCACATATATCTTAGTTTTGAGAGACTCAACATTAGCCTGTCCCTTCCACTGGCATAATTCTGCAAAAAAAGGGACTTATTAAAACTGTCATGAACCCCCTTTTCAAAATGTATGTGACCTAGTGATGTAGAAAGGCTCAGTGTCCATTTGCCCTGAAAGCCCTAGTTTTATAGAACAAAATGTGCTTTTGGAATCAGACCAGGGTCTGCCTGATGCAGACAGTTACCTGGACTCAAAGGATTTTTTTTTTGCGTTAAACCTTTTTCATTTTGGAGTCGTCACCAACAGCACACCGATGCTAACAGATGCTAACAGATGCTTTAGCCGTGTGATAGAAATAAATTGGTCCATTTTCAAAGGTGTAATTGGATTTCCAACAGACCCTCCGCAGGCTGCTGAAAGCTCGATCTGCAGCATCATACTTAATGCCCTCAATTTGGTCAAATACAACTTTGCATAGGCAGCACGGGCTTGCATGGATGTACCACCTTGTATGTGGGTATGCTTGCCGTCGTTCCCGTACCCTGAAACCCTTATATACCCTTTCAGCACCGTGCATATTTGTTGAGGGGGATGGGGGACATGCATCGGACGCCTGCAGAGTGGAAGTTAAGTTAACATGCAGGAGTGTGCAAGACAAATATCATATTCTGGGTCAGTGTGGTGTCATGGCGTTGCATCCATCTGGCATCTTGCTTTCTGGATGTTTAGACAAGCATGCAGGTATTCGGTTATGTTTAGGTCACAGAGTTACAAAGGTCGTCGGGGTTAAGAATGAGAGGGAGTCCGAAAGATATAATCTCCGACCCCCAAAGTCGTTTTATTATTGTTTCTGGTTCTCTTAGCAACACTCCTGTTTGTCTTACCAATGTATATGCTCCTAACTAGGATGATGAAGCCTTTATACACAAAGTAATCGCTCTCCTGCCTGATTTGAACTCATACCATCTAATTCTAGGTGGAGATCTTAACTGTGCTATAGAACCATTATTAGATAAATCTAATTCTAAACAAAATCCTCCTTCCAAAATGGCAAAAGCAATTATAACGTTTATGGAACAAATTGGATGTATTGACCCATGGCGTTTCTTGTACCCCACTACCAAAAAGTTATCTTTCTTCTCATGTTCATAAAACTTATTCAAGAATTTACTATTTTTATTTGGATAAATTCTTTATTCCCTCAATTCAAAATGTAGACTACTCGGTTATAGTCATTTCAGACCATGCTCCTTTTACATTCTTAAATAATGCACACCCTCTGTGGAAATGAAACACTATACTCTTACACGATGATTCATTTTGTGATATGATTCCCAGAGTGATTAAAGATTTTATTTTAATGAATAATTCTAACAACATATCACATTCCCTTCTCTGGGAAATGCTGAAAGTTGTCATTAGAGGGGAAATTATATATTTCTGCTTAAGACGTAAGAAATTAAGGAAGCAGAAACAAGAGCAGCTCATAAGGGACATTTCAAAATTAGATGAACATTCAACAACACAATCTTCTGAGATATATAAAAATAGATTAAACCTTCAAATGCAATATAACATCCTTTCAACAGAAGAGACTGAAATATTATTATTATTAAGATCACGTGGAGTTCACTATGAACACGGGGAAAAAGCTGGCCGACTTTTGGCACATCAAATTAAACAACATTCTGCTTCTCGTCAGATCTCCTGCATTAAAACAAATTCTGGTGAACTCACAATAATCCCAAATACTATTAATGACACTTTTAGAAGATTCTATTCCAATTTGTATACCTCACAGTTCCCTGCAGATACATCTGACATGATACGATTCTTAAATAATTTGTATTTTCCCAAAAAAAGTGCCATTCAGTTGAGAAAAACAGAACAACCACTACAATTAACTGAAATTGTGAATTCAATAAAACTAATTCAAAGTGGTTAAAACCCCTGGCCAGGTGGATACCCAATAAAATTCTTTAAGAAATTTTTAGAACAATTAGCCCCTCTTCTTTTAAATATGGTTAACGAATCCATGAGCCGGGGGACCTTGCCACAAACACTCAATGAGGCCTCTATCACCCTTATATTAAAACCAGGAAAAGACGATACGGAATGTAGCTCATATCGGCCTATTTCACTATTGAATGTAGACTACAAAATTTTGGCTAAAGTTTTGGCCTTACGTCTCGAACTGATTTTACCTAATATTATCTTTTCTGATCAAACAGGATTTGTTAAAAATCGACATGCTTTCACTAACATACGTCGCCTTCTCAACATAATATTCTCTTATGCATCTATCAAGACACCAGAACTAGTAGTCTCTTTAGATGCGGAGAAGGCCTTTGATAGGGTGGAATGGGAGTATTTGTTTCAGGTTCCTAAACATTTTTGTTTTGATACCAAGTTTATCTCTTGGATTTCTCTCCTATACTCTTTGCCCATGGCTGCAGTACTCACTAATGGAATGAGATCCCAGCTTTTTAAGCTTTGTAGAGGAACCCGTCAAGGATGCCCCTTAAGCCCATTATTTTTTGTTATAGCAATAGAACCTTTATAACACTCAGTACTGCATCCTTCTTCCAAGGCATCCGCAGATTGGGATCAGAACACTCTCTTTATACACAGATGACTTATTATTGTTTATATCTGACCCATTACACACTATTCCTCACACTATTGAGCTGTTAAACAGATTTGGATCTTTCTCAGGTTATAGTTTGAATTTTACAAAAAGTGAATGCTTCCCAGTAAATAATCTAGCCCTTCGGATTTCTGGGGAAAACCTTCCATTTCCAGTGTCAAAATGCAGCTTCAAATACTTGGGTATCAATATCTGCTCAAATCAATCAGACCTCATTAAACATAACTATATACCTCTGGTTGACAAACATAAGGTTGACTTGGAAAAATGGAACAATATTTACTTATCAATCGTAGGGAGGATAAATTGTATCAAAATGAATGTCCTACCTCGGTTCTTATATCTCTTTCAATGGCTTCCAGTTCTCCTACCTAAATAACTTTTTCTTAAAATAGACAGGATAATCTCTTCATTCATCTGGAATAATAAGACTCCCAGAATCTGGAAAGAATTTCTCTAACGACACAAATCGGAGGGCGGATTTGCCTTACCTATCTTACATGAGATATTATTATTGGGCGGCTAATATACAAAAAAATGTTTTTTGGGTCCAAGAACCCAACCTGACTTGGTGCCAAATTGAAGCTAAATCTTGTCTCTCCACTGCGCTTTCGGCTCTGGTTTCATCTAACTTTCATCTAGCCTATAAAACCTACTAAATTCTCTTTTAATCCGATTGTAATATCAACCTTAAAAATATTGTCACAATTTAGATATTTTTTTCGACTCAATGAGCTTTCAAAACATTGTTTCATACCTAATCATATTTTCATACCTTCTAATATAGACATCACCTTCACAATGGCAAGAGCTGGGTCTAATCAGATTAAAAGACTTGTATATAAAAAATATTTTTGCAAATTTTAGCGACCTCTGATAAATATTTTTCTTCCAAACTCCCACTTCTTCTGATACCTTCAAATTCGTCACTTTAGTAAATTACATAACTCCTTTCCCCAACATTCCTTTTAATTCAGTTGTTGATCTCATTTTAGAAACGCCCAGGAATTTGAAGGGTCTTATTGCTCAGATCTATAACTTACTTTCTACTACTGCAAGGTCCCCCCTTGTTAAGATTAAAGAGGACTGGGAACAATCCAGGAATTAAACACTACTATGTCTGAGGAAGTCTGGCAGCAAGCTATTAAGAGAGTGAATGACAGCACATCTTGTGCCAAGCTTGGACTCATACAATTCAAAGTGTTCCATATATCCGTATAATTATATTAATACTGGATCAAATAACATTGTGGAATTGGTCGATTCATTGTAAACATTTGTGTGTTTAGAACCTCTTAACTCTGATTGACGGACTAGTAATTTGAATGTTTATGTTCTTAAATTGTTTTAGGACCTATATTTGGGGTAGGGTGGGGAAGTGGGAATAATTTGTCTAAAATGTTAAAATATTTTAAGTTTGTTTGTACCTTGTCATTGTCCTTTTTTGAATTATACATAAAGAGTTAAAAAAAAGAATGAGCGGGAGAAAGAAAACAATTAACCATTGCAATAATGTTGCAGTAAACTTAAACGGGAAGGTGCTAACGGCTCCACCATGGCAGAAGTGAGGTGTGCAGGTTAAATGGGCATTTCTGAGTGTTTCGTACTTTGCCAAAGTGCAAGGAAATTCCTTTTACTTTCCCCCTGAAATGGCAGATTATACTTCTGCCAGAAGAGATTAGCACTGTTTGTGTAGGGCTGGAAACCCCCTTAAATATATCGCAATCTTATCATAGTGTGAGTTCTTAAGAGGTTGGTCATTTGTGTTTTTAGTGGTCCATGAATAATGGTAATTGATGGGATAATTGGGATCTTAGGTCAACTCTCTTTAATTAGGTTGCCGTGCATAGATGTCTAATGATCAAATTACCAAAAATGAAGTCCTAATGGAAATATACAGTAAGCAAATGTAGATTACAATCTATGTAGAAAACCTTTTTATAGCAAACAAGGTTTTAAAATGGAAATACACAATGGGCTAATTCTGTCCTGGTGGGGACGTTCCCCATGCAACTCATGTTGCTAGTAACATAACTGGGCAAGGATCCAGGGCAGAGAGAGAGAGTCCTGTTGTCTTCCCAGCTGCTCTGTCTCACTGACTAATCTTCTGCACATCTTGCTGTAATAATGCGCTGTCCTTAATGACGAGCATTTAGGAGGCAATGTAAACATTATGGGCTATAATGAAGCTAATCAAAACATCCTAGTGGCAATGCAGCCAAGAATTATTATTCCCCCCCCGCCCCCCTTTCATCCACAGGGGACTGCATGTGACCCTGTGAACTGATTCGGACTGTTTTGGTTACCCCCCCTCTTTACTCTAGTCTCCGAATGGGAGGCAGATTTGATTGAGTGCCTGCGATGTACAAGACTGTACTGTGACACCGTTCTTGTACTGTAGCTGTGGTGAGTGTCTGCCAACACCTGTGTGCATGCCGACATCACTCGTATCGCTGCAGTGAAACTGACAGTACTGACAGTACCGTAGATTATTTGGCTCTCATGAAGTGGCTCTGTAACCCTTTGCTGAACTATTCCACCCATGTTTCCCATAACCAGCTCTCAGTACTGTTCTTATGATGCAATATGATTTGTATGAATGATTTGTATTTTGAATCATGGTGGACTGGTATCTGAAGTAACTTGACTTTTGTACCAGATTCATGAGAATTTGAGTATTCCACTTATGTTTCCCAACCATAAGCAGCTCTCAGTACTGTTCTTATGATGCAATATGATTTGTAGTATCAGGGCCGTTAGTTATTGTTAACATTAAAGGTGAACTCAACGATTGCGGTATATTGCACCCAGAACAGCAAATTGCTCTCCCAGATGTCTGTAAGCGTATAAGAGCAAGAGGGCATTTTCAAAACAGAACAGTGTTCCTATAATGTTTGTTTCAACAACAAGGACAGGTAAAAAGTTAAAGGTGCTTTTATTGTCACATACACATGCATGTAGCAAAATTTGTTCTCTGCATTTAACCCATCCCTCAAGGGAGCAGTGGGCAGCCACTGTGCAGCAAGATAGATTTTTTTTTTTTAGGGTTCGTTTCAAAAAGATGTGGAAAAAATGACACCAAGTGATACACGAAGGACCTTCCTTGGAAATTGATTCCAAAGAAGAGCATAAAATCCACTGAGAGGCATCATCCTATTGTTGTGAAAATTCACTGATCGTCTGGAAAAATCCTCAGAGCTCCCGAACAGCATGACGACATGTCCGTGAACCCTGACTGTGGCAGTTCTAGAGTGCAGCGTAAACCTGATTTAGGCTAACCCAGCTCTAACCCGCGGTGGTCTATCAATATGAACAGAAAAAGTCCTAGCCGGGAAATAAACAATGCAGTTGTCCCGATTATGGATGTGCATCATTAGTTGGTTAAGCAGTTAAACGCTGGGACCATCGCTAGTCGGTTAAACGTATTCTTTTATTTATTTTTTGAAAGTAGTGGCTCAGAGTCTCTCCTGCCTCACAGACGGCATATGAAACATGCAAAACAATCTGTTGACGCTGCGAGTGGAGTTGGTAGCGCTTGTTTTGACATACATTCCTGGTTCCTAGTAGCGAGGGAGCGGTCACAACTCTAAACGTGGCAAACTTTGATATAGTTACTTGCTCCGCTCGCAAAAGATGACTGTGTTGAAATTTGTAGCGTCATGGATTATACAAATGAAACATATCAAACGAATCTGGTATTTTTAGACTACTCGACTAGTCTTAAATTGTACTTTTCATTTAACAATCAGGGAAATTAGTTGCTTGGAACATCCCTAGTCCTTGATACACTTTGTGCATATCAGTGCAACAAACTAAGTGGCCTCTCGCAGAGCTTAAATCTGATGGCATGCCTTATGTTGGGGTATAATTATGTGATAATTTCAGGCAATGGGCCATAATCTGTGTGACATCCCTGGAAGGAGTTATTGGAAGGCCCTTAGTGTAGCCACTTGTTAGAGGGTGGTTACAGTCATTAAACACAGTTTGCCAGGCTGTGATACAAACTGCCATGCTCCTTTAGTTTTACTGCGGTCACAGTGGAGGACAAATATATTGCCCTGGCTAAAAGGTGCAGTAAGTGATGATGCAAAAGGCTGTTGGTCTTTGCTCTCGAACACCACTGCCTTTAAATACCATAAGGTGCTCATTCAGAAGCTCCGCCCGCCACAACTGGACACATGCCAAGGCTGGGACAGTATTGTGTGGTGCGGTCTGCAGCACTTTGTTCATGTTTCCATTTACAAAGCCCGGGCAGTGTAGAAACACCTGGTTATTTTATAATAATAATAAAAATAATATAGGATGTGAAAAATACAGTCATACCGTATTTCCTTGCGTGTTTAACAGCAAGGTGCCTGCCCAAGCAGTGGGCAGGTCAGCCCTCTACCTGGTCTTCCCCGACCCCTAGTTTAGACAGACAAGTCTCTGTTTCACTAGCCCACACTTTGTTTTCATAGCAAAAACTCAAGCAGCGTATCCCTTTCTGCAGCGGTGGTGGCCCCTGCAACTCTCGCCGCTTTCCCCCCAGAATCAGTGTGAAGGTTATTAGCGCAGATGATGGTGCTGTTTTTGTACGCAGAGGGGCTGTAAACATTTCTGGCAGGAAGCCGCTCTCTCACGCTTGGCCTGGAGCTGTAGCATTAGTGTAGAATGACGGGTATTTTCGGAAAGACAGCAGGAGGACATTCAGCAGGAGCCAGAGCCTGGGTTTGTTCTACGTTTGCAATTGATAAGAATAAATGACCACCTTCTCGGGGCTGAAAATGTGCAGCAAGGCGCCCACACGCTGCATGTATGTTATATCCCTAGACATTCTTTTACGTACAATTTGACTTTGTTTATTGTATGCTATTGTATACTGAAGCATTTCCTTCCAGAAAAGTATTTAATTCCAGGCTATGGGTCAGACATATCCATCCCAATATACTGTATCGAAACTGTACCTGAAACCTTACATTTACAAATGGACCAATTTAACCAATTGAGCCATTCACATCTTTAAAGACTTTACATAGAGGTGTCTGGAAAAAAGCTCAAATGGAGTTGGAGAGGAGAGGGACTTGGAGACAAAACAGAGAGAGATAAGTGACAGTAGGGTAAGGCAAGAAGTCAATCTGCATATTCTCTCTTTGAATAATTGCAGATAACAAGCTCCTCTGTGCTGTAATGTGAATGTGTGGTGTGTGTATGCAGGGCAAATGGCAAGGTCTCAAACCATGCCCATACACGGCCTTATGAAAACCATACGACATGCTTCCAAAGCCCCCCTCCCCCAACACACACACACACACACATGCAGAGACCCCCTCCCATGCCTCTTCCAAAAACATACAATTCTTTCCTTCTACACCCTGCCTCACTCCACTTTTGCCCTCCCTTAATGCTTCCCTCCTCCTATTCAGGCTTCCCCCTCCCTCTCTCTCTCTCTCTTTCTCTCTCTCTGAAATCTGGTGACAATCTGCAAGCACTCAACTGTAGCACAGAACTCCTTTCGGTGGGGCAGATGGAAAGAGTAGTGACAGTGAGAAGGGGGACAAAGAACTGAGCCCAAATGACGGGAGAAAAGTTCAGATAGGCAACCAGGACGGCTGAAAAGGACAAGCCGCGACTAGAGAAAATCTGGGAGATATAAAAGAAAGGAAAGTTGGTGAAGGGGATCAAGGACGTGAAGCTCGGTGAATGAAGAATGGGTCCTCGGCTCCTTGTGTCTCTCCTGGCCTTCATTTACGGACTTCCTCCTGTCCAGGCCCAGGACCTGAGAGAGACGGACGCCACGTGCAATGAGGACGGCTGCTACGTGGTGTACTTCCAGCGCAAAACCTTCCTGGACTCCTGGAGGGCCTGCAAGGAGAATGGGGGCGACCTAGCGACCTTCAAACACCAGGAGGAGGCCAACGCCGTCGATGCACTGTTCTCTAGCGTGGACCTGAGCCACACCCGCGCCAGGGTGCGCGTGTGGATCGGGCTGCAGCGGCAACCTCGCCAGTGCTTGCCGTCGCATCCGCTCCGTGGTTTCTCATGGACCACAGGCGACCAGGATACGCAGTACACCGCGTGGCAGAGGGAGGACTCCCCTAACACGTGCTCCACTCCCCGCTGTGTGGCCATTGGCTACAGCACCGTCGAGCAGCAGCAGGACAACCTCAAGTGGCTGGAAGGTTCCTGTGCCGTTCCCGTAGATGGGTACCTTTGCCATTACACCTACAGAGGAATGTGTTCACCCTTGTGGAGTGAAGGGGGTGGAAACGCCCTTTATTCAACGCCCTTCGGTCTCCTAAGCACCGTGCTCACCCATGTTCCGTTTGGATCTGTCGCGACTTTGCCCTGTCCGGCTGGCGCCGAGACCGAGCAGGTCGTTCTGTGTACACTGAAGGACGACAACGCGGCAGGCTGGTCGGAAGACGCGCCCCTGTGCTCGGATACTCTCATGCCCCAGAACTGGTGTGAGCCGGATAATGGCGGCTGCGAGCATTTCTGCAGAGAGGCCGGCGGCCGCCCTTACTGTGAGTGTTCCAATGGGTTTCAACTAGCCTCGGACGAGAAGAGCTGCAACGCCGTTGACACGTGCCAAGGCGCTCCCTGCCAGTTTGAGTGCCTGCCGCTCTTGGACGGGTACCGCTGCGCCTGTCCCGAGGGCTACATGCTGGCGCCGGACGAACAAGGCTGCGTGGACGTGGACGAATGCCTCCAGAGTCCCTGCGAGCAGCTGTGCAATAACGCCCCGGGGACGTTTGAGTGCCGTTGCCGGGACGGGTACCGTCCGAACGAGGAGGGCGAATGCGAGGATGTGGACGAGTGCGCAAACGAGCTGTGCGAGCACGCCTGCGAGAACACGCTGGGCTCTCACGTTTGCCACTGTCACCTGGGCTTCTCGCAGACCCCCGAGGACCCCAGCCGCTGCCAGGACACGGACGAGTGCCAAATCCCGGGGATGTGTGAGCAGATGTGCGCCAACTACGAAGGCGGCTACGAGTGCTACTGTGACGTTGGCTACAAGCTGCTATCTGACCACAACTCGTGTCAAAAGATTACGGGCGATGGCGATAATGACCAAGCCTCCGTCACCCCTCCCTTCCCACACAATGGGCCAGTGTGGGAGAAGGAGGACCCCGACTACGAATGGACAGCGAGTCAAACTGACTGGCCTCTGGAGGATGACGAAACTCTAACTTGGCTTACCGACCCCCCAGCAGACGTGGGTTCAGACGTTATTTGGGTCACCAACGCTCCCCAAGAGGGGCTGCCTTTCGCTGTCGCCCTGGACACACAAACACAGGAGCCAGGAAGAGAAGAGGCAAGTGAGGATCAACAAGAGGGAGAGCAATTCCCAAGTTGGCCTTTTTGGACACAGATGGATCTGACTGAGTCAGACGCCACCCCTGCCCCACCTATCCCTACCCCCACCACAGAATGGTACGCAGACGACGAAGAGGAGACCACCACCGGCCTGGAGCTCCATCCCACCTCCACCGTCTCGGGGAGGGCCTGGAACTGGGCCTGGTCCACCCCAACTCCAGCAGACCGCGTGGAGCCAGACATGTATCGATCCGTCCCTACTGAATCCACTCCCCGCCTTTCCACTGTTCTCCCAGTGGAAGGGGCAGAGGTCTCAGACACGCCCAAACAGCCTTGTCGTACCACAGCAGCCCCCGCCCAGGGTGGCACTGAGGGGAGTGACGGCGTCGATTCGGTCCAGGGCGGCAGAGGCCATGAGCAGGGAAGCAGCTGGCTGCTCATAGGCCTCCTAGTGCCCTTCTGCATCTTCGTGGTGGTGATGGTGGCCCTGGGGATCGTCTACTGCACCCGCTGTGCCGTCCAGCCGCGCAACAAAAATGCCACGGACTGCTACCACTGGATTTCCGGAGCACATGACAAACGGGGTGCCCCGAGCCCCGCAGCAGGGGTCAAGTCCCGTGTCTAAGCAGACATGGGACCCACAGACGTGTGTGTGTGGGTATATGCGTACTGTTTCAGAGAAAACGATAACGAGAGTGGGGAGCGAAGCAGCAATACATGGGGTCTGCCACAGGCTTAGCAGCACAGCACAATAACTGCCGACAGTTTTGGATCTTACTTTGGAATATTGCGTTAAAAGACGAGGGCCGGACCGGACACTGAAAACCACAGATCATTTATGTTTTTGGTGGAAGGGAGTGCTATGTGCTAGAAGCTCTGCTTTGATGTTGCTATACACTGACCACGCAGGAGGAGATCGATTGCCTCATGATTGCACCATGGCTATGGTCATGAAAAATTATCTTTTGCTCAGTGGATTTCATTCATGAGTGGGTAACATCTGGTAACATTAGAATATAATATCACCAGACAGTGATTGATCAGTTTGTCAATATACAGCTGCAGTGTAACCAGGGTGGGAAATGTACTTATTTGCCCACCAGCCAGATGCCTAATTTTACCAGCCACTTACATTTTTTACCAGCCAATGTTTCTGCTATTAAAAGTGCACAAATTAGAATTGTGTCAGTACATTAAATTGTATTAATACATTTGTCTCCTACAATACTTAATGTATGTTGTCTTGTCGTTTCTGTACGTTTGTGTTTATAAGCTAAGGCATTTAGGCCTGAATGGGAATGACATCAGCAAGTGTTCATTACCATTCATACTTAAATGCCTAAGCTTATTGCACAAACAGCCTCAAATGACTCAAATACAGAAAGACAAAACATCCATTTGGCTCCTACCGGCCAGTTGCGGTAAACTCTGTTTTGACAGGCAGGGTTGTAAAAATGACTTAACAATCAACTCATTTTTTAAAAATGGTAATATGAAATAGGCCTAATTATTAACGGTCTCTTAGTTTCGAATTCTTTTCCATTTTACACTTTAACAAAAAAAGCAGCATGGCAGTGATATTAACAATGGCATGCCACAATATCAGATTTTCACTAAACTAATATCGGGGCCAAAATAATTACAGATAACGATACTATTGCGATATCTAGATATATAAAAATAATGCTATTCATCTTCAACTTTGTTTGTTTGTTTTGTTGTGAGGTTTTTTTTATAATCTGTAGTAGCAGCATATGTCCAAAAGATGGCGTGGTGTATAATCCTTGATGGGATTTCATCTTTGTGACTCTCGTAGTAGGGCAACAATGTGATGCAATGTTTATGTTTTCCACGGAAAGGGAATCTGTTCGCTAGTGACTAAAAATGCAAGGTTAAGTAACCATGTTAGTTGTTTTTGACAACAATCGCTTTGGGATTGGAATGTTGATACTTAAAAATGTGTTGATGTTGTTAGGCTAACATCTGGCAATATGTTAGCCTAACACCTAGAAGTAGCTCTCTAGTTTCTCTAATACACAAACACGTCACAATGGAGCTAGCCTTGTCTTTTAGAAACTCAAGAAACAAAAACCACCGCAGCGTTTTAATCAAAAACCAGAGCTGCGCCTATGGCCAGCGCGCCCCTCCCATTCATAACTCACCGGGTGTGCGCAACTCCCGGTCGACACCCAACTGTTTCTCCAGCGCAAGAATGAAGGCGCGTTTGCTGATTTCCTCATTTTTGTGTCTCATTCATAGAACTATGGTCTCATTCCGTCTAGCCTGCAGTTGCACTTGAAACAACCTCACGATATATTTAAAGTTGCGGGTCCGTCAGGCTTAACTATAATAGATTACATTTCTTTTACATTCCACCCGCCACTGTGGTTGGTATACAATGCAACATTACCCGCCACTCTGAAAAAGTACCCGCATTTGGCTGGTGGCGGGTGCTAATTTCCCACCCTGAGTGTAACCAAATTCAAAGAGCGTTAAAAATCTGTGTACTGTAGGTACCGGTGCCTTTTGTATAAGGTATAAATAACTGTAAAGATGGTCAGATCTATAGCACAATGCTGAAGCCTCAGTTAAGTTTTTTTATCTGCATATTACTGACACTATGTATTATTGTGTTAAAGAGTCATGGTTTATTAACATGAGCAGTGAGTATAGGAAGTGTGTGTGTGTGTGTGCGCGTGTGTGTGGTATGTCATTTCATAATAGACAAAGGGTGTTTGCATGAGTGCAAATATAAATCAGCTGTGCATTGCATGCCTATCACTTAACGTGAAAGAACTCATTTTGTAAATCACTGTTTTTGTACTGTACAGATAATTACACTATCACACCAAAGACCTTGGCACACTTTTGTATATATGCATTTGGGATTTGTTTGTTTTATGTTTTGTATCTTGTACCACAAAATGAGTAGCAGAAACCCATGCCATTGTGTTTTACCAAGCCCATAAACCTAAGATATTTTTTACATTTTCTTTGCCAATTTTTTTCTTCAAGTCTAATTTTATAACCACCTCCCTTGACATTCTTGAGAAGAGGTTTAAGTGCAGATGTTCATATTGTGAGGCAGCAACACAATGGGGGCAGGAGCTGTTGGTTGCCATTAGGCTTATTAACGCTGTTATCTAAACGAGTACAGTATCTTACACACTCCAGAACACTCTGATCCACAGGACAGGCCTTCAATGTAATGCACTTTGACCATGGGTGACCACACATAGCTGTTTAGGACTTCCATTGGTATGCCCCCTTGGAGTTACAGGCACATCTGCACCTAATGACCTTCAGACAATCAGATTCATTTAAAATTCTTGTTACGTTTTAAGTAATTGTAAGTATTTGTTGTAAGTATTTGTTGTAAGTAATTAAAATGTTATATGGTTTAACAAATGCCTTTTTTGTTGTTGTTGTTATTCAACCGTTAACAGTTGAAGCATATTGTGACTGCCTTAGTCCATCAGCAACAGTGAGTTGGGGAGGCATATAGGTGCATTGTGCAAAGCTGCATTCTTGGCACAATGATATCATAATCTATAAAATTAAAAGCTCAGCTTTCCTCTAGGTGAAAATATGTGGACAATAAGAAGAGTGCTGCACTGAAGAGAGGGTTCCGTGTATCTCAAAGTTGGCAAGAGGGACGCATTGTGATTGTAATAGCTAACGTTGAGGTACTATACTGATCAAAACCAGGTTCTAGCTGAAAAAGAGATGCTCAGAGGAGGCCTCTTCCTCCCCTCCTCCACTCCTCTGACCTATTTTTAACATTGTCATCGCTTTCTAAAGCCCTTTGTCTCCAGCTCTGACAGATCATTCAGTCACCACTGAGGTCTCACATGGTAAACTGTATTGAAAGCTTTCATCATATGCTATGGTCTAGTAGGCTAAGTGCTATGTCCAGAGGAACTACAATTGAAAACAGTTATTTTTATGCATAATAATAATAATAATTAATGATGGACCACATCAGGCTTTATGGACCCTGTAGTAATACATTTATGTGATAAACATCACAGCACAAACACTAATATTCTCAAAGTATACAGATCTTCTATGCTATTCACAAATTGAGGGATTGTTTGACAACACAGCGAGTTTGTAAGGTGATAAACTGGTTGAGGGCATCTATAAGATACTCACCAATGTTGTTCCTGTGGTTTGACTCTGTCAATCAGCAGGCGCTGTCATGACAATCGGCCGATTGGGCTGTGGTTGTGGCGGCATCGTGTGAGGATGTATTGGAAAAACTGGCATCTGAAACACAAAGTTTCAGTCTGCAGAATCTGTACGTCAAAACTTCACCAACATTTTGTGTCCATACAGACGTGTGCATTGACTGCATGTGCGACAGGCTGAAGCCCTCTGCTGACAGCAATGGATGTCCTGCTGAGATAAAAAAATGTAAAATAAAAAAATATTTATTTATTTAGAGCAAAATTCTATTACACCAATATTGTCCATGTAATTGCGGTAAGTTACCCTACTAGTGTCCTACTAGCCTATTATTGTCAGATGAAAATATTCATTGAGATCACAGGTTTCTGTCAGATGCAACATTTGCCCAGACAAGACCCTGATATAAAAGGTGGTGCTATATTTGAGCAATCTTTGACATCTTCCATACATTTGGCACTCAGCATTATTAAGGGTTAAAACGACAGTGAACAAAACCAGTGCAGTGGTGTTCAATATTATTTAATTAGTATCTCTACTCTAACTGATAAGTGAGTCAGTCTGAATCACTATGAATCAAACATCATCCTCAACAAGCGAATAATTTAGAGGCCTTTAGACTTTGATCAGTTCAAAGAATAGTATGTTTTGTGAGGCTTTTTCTCTGACCTTATCCAACTAAGATGAATCTAAAGAAAACCGAGCAGCAGAGGACACGGGCTTCAGCAGCATCCGTTTTCCCCATTAGAAATTCCTGGGCTTCCCAAAGAGATTCATAAATGTGTTCACCTGGTACTGAAACCAGTATATTGGATGCATTTGAGCCCAGCAAAGAACTAACTTGTCCAGATGGGTCTGTAATCGTGCATCAGTAAATTATGTGTATGGTTTACATACAAAGGTGTCCTTTACCTCAATACTTTAGTCGACAGTCATTTCTTACATTTCTGTGTAAGAAAGTGAACACAAAAATCATCTCCATTTCCTTTGCTCTTTTTGGATCCTCCAGCAAAGATAGAATCATCCCTATTTTCTACTGCATGGAGAAAACAGTATTGTGGGAAATTTGATCCGTTACTAAGAAACACAATCCATCGCTGTCCTCCTTTCTCTGAAAGCCTGATCCTGAGGTCATTAAACTTGGGCCTGGACTCCATCGCCCCTTCCTACTTCTTCTCCAGCGGAAGAGGATTACCTGTAGATGGTACGTCCTTTCTCTGGACTGGATAACCAGCCGGGCTTGACTCAAAGTCGGCCTTGAATTCTCCCCAGGGTAAAAGTTACGTGTGTTTTTATTTAGGTTTTTGGATGGAATAACACTCAATGTACTTCTTCTCTCTATAAATCAAAACGGAGAACAAGTCAACACCAAGACACAAAAAGACCAAAAAGTATGACGTTGAATCACAATATCAGCCTCCGATAAGGTGTTGTCAAGTGTGGCAGGGGGGTTTTCAATTATATATATTTTCATTGATGGAATCGGTAGATGGCTGAAGGAATGCCATCTTAACCCCCCCCTAGCATGACGTCTTTGAAGGTCCACTTGACTTTGTGAGGTGCGACGCGCTAGAGAGCCGTGTTCTTTGACGGAATGTTCCAACTGCCCCTCAGGTCGCCCACTTTTACGCTGTAGGTGTCCTGGCAGCATACAGTAGTGTTCGGGAGGGGCATGGAATACGCAACATTTAGCCTGGACCACGATTGTTAGAGTTGACGGAGGGATGATGACTTTCTCCAAGCTGGAGAGGCGTATTGCATACACTGGTTGGTGCAAAACATATGAGGGAGTACGTAGAGGGAGGCAGACATCTGGTTATGGTGTGTAGGTTGTCAGTTAGTTTCTGTACTCGTCGTCCTGTAATTATAACAGCACGGAGGAGGTTGAAGGCTTCCACGTTGACAGCAAGGCTACAGGCCGCAGTCTGTCTGTGTGTGGCGGTGCATGTGATCTTCACATCTGTTCATTGTGCTGTGATGGACTCAGTGTGCGTGCGTGCATGAATGCCTAGTCACAGTGAACCTAAGTCCCATGCCACAGTATCGGTGTGTAAATGGGCACATGAATCATGTCCGCTGACTGTAGTGCATTCCTTCATGCCATGAGAGAGTCCCTATTTTGCATATGTTAATGCAAACTCCTTGGAAGATGATTAGGTAATTAAATGTGTTTTTCACAGGATGGTAAATCAATTTATCCCAGTTCGAGCCAAGAGCAATACTTTGGCAAAACTAAATAATTTTAGGGAAACGTATCCACAATTGGTCCCCCAGAGTGAATATACAGTATATAATTTCACATTTTGCAGAATAGGCCTAATTATTATGGTTTGGTTTCTTGAGTTAAAATGTACCAGCATATATTATGAACATGGCATCATCTACATAATACATCAAGTCAGCACTAACTCCAACTGACAGTTGGAGCAGTTCCCCACCATTTCAAATAATACCAGCTGTTAAAAATCTCATTCTCTTCTCTTTGGGCCTTGGATTAATTATGGGTGAAATTGAAGCTAAATCCTTTATCTGAAAACAAAAGGACATAATGCACTTTGCTCATGTTATCTTGCAGACATTATCGCCACATCTATACTGTTGGCAGTGTTCAGGTGTATTTGTTGTGAGCAGTTGAAATTGAAACCATTTTCAGGACTAGGTCAGTCTTGAAAGCTTTAATCGACATGTTATCCCTGCACATCTAGTCTAATTTCATGCTTGGCCTGAATAATCCCATCTGTCAAACAGTCATGGTCTAAGAATTTAGTCATACTATAACCCTTGTCAGGAAACCCCTATATCACCCCCCTCCAACAACCTGTCATGCTCTCAAATGTATTTGCTACAGCACATACCTGGGAGAGAATTTATCACAGGGTTCAGGATTTCCCACCAGCTGGAGTTGGACTTTTCAACAAGCCGCACTTTGATCTCTCCAAAAGCCTTGAGGTTTATTCATGTCCACAGACACATCTGACGCTCACTGCCTCTTGACGTGGAAGATTTGGTTTATGACATGATGGGCCATTGCTGACCATCGCTTAATGTTTGTAAAATACAAGCAAACGTGCATGATGTGGATTTATCTGACTTGACAGGAAGTTCCAGAGCAGATATCTATAGGCCAGGTTATTTGAGGTTCTGGAAATTGACTTTGATCATTCTGCCAGTACAGTATATATCATTTTGGCCTCCTTGCCAGATTTTAAGTAAAATATTTATTGTACTTGTACTCTGATTGCACTCATTTATGATTGCACATAATACAAAACAATTAAACTTGAATGTGCTTTAAAGATTGGCCCCTATTTTCTTTACGGAGCTTGTTGCCATGCCATGCCTACAGTGAGTGTTGATGCATCAAAAAGCAATTCTCTTGAAAGGTGCAAGTGTTAGCCATTACTCTAACAGGACTTTGACACTTCCCTTTACGAAGTTCTCAACTGTAAACATCTCCAAACTATAGTCTGTGTATTGTGTAATCTTTCTGCCTTTCATATTTATAATGAAAAATAGCACTTATGCGTATGTGTTTTCTTGCAATAAAGTTGCATTAGTTCACTCGCTTAAAGATATGTGCTTTTAATCAAGTTTTAAAAATAGGAAGAGAATCAGTGTTATACAAATGTCTGTTGGAAGGGAGTTCCAGAGGCGGGGAGCAGGGCGGCTGAAGGCTCTAAACCCCATGGTGGACAAACGGGCGGGTGGTATAGTGAGGTGAATAGAGGAGGAAGTCCTGAGAGTGCGTGCGGGTTTGTGTGTTGATGTGAAGAAATGCAGTGAGGTACAGAGGAGCGAGGGTGTGAATAGCCTTGAAATGAGGAGCAGAATCTTGAAATCAATGTGATATTTAACAGGTAGCCAATGAAGATGCTGAAGGACAGGAGTGATATGATTTATTAAAGGGGTTCTGGTGAGAATACGAGCAGCAGCGTTCTGAATCAGTTGAAGCTTATGTATGGATTTATGGGGAAGACCAAAGAGAAGGGAGTTGCAGTAATCAATGCGGGATGTAACTAGGGGGTGAACGAGAATGGCTTTACTGTTGGCCGTGAGAGACGGTCGGAGGCGATTAATGTTGCGTAAATGGAAGTATGCAGACCTAATTACCTTATTAATGTGTGTTTGAAATGATAGTGTGGTGTCGATGCACCCAGTCTCTTGACATGGGGAGGGGGG
>JAODLL010009140.1:0-30856 GCA_026546735.1 Forbesichthys agassizii | reverse complement strand
TTTTTTTATTTTTTTTTTTTTATATATATATATATATATATATATATATATATATATATAGAACAAGACTAAGAAAAGGACTTGTTCTTAATTCATAATATTTTCAATATTGTAGAATAATATTGTCAACCCCAATTATGAAATAACACATATGGAATTACACTGTAAGTAAACAATTGAAAATATACATATTTTATATGAGATATTTTTCAGAAGTAGCCATCCTCTGCCTCAGCCTTCTTTCTTGGCATTCTCTCAAACAGCTTCATCACACATTCACTTGGAATGCTAGCTCACTATATCTAGCAAAGAAACCCCCTTAAAGGGCTAGATACTGTATGTCCAAACAGTCTAAACTGTACTGCATTCAACAAAATATATAGACAATGAAAATATATTTAATAGGTACCAAAAAACAATGACTATTCCCAACAACTATAATTTGGCCATGATAAGTCAAGTCAAGTTAAGTTTATTAATAGTCCATAATCACATTACAAGCTCTTTGATATTAACATGAAAATAAACGACACCCCCTTAACCTGCTTCTCCTAATTGTTATTTTGTAATAACATATATTATAATATATTATAAATATATATTATAACTACTAATTTTAAATAGTTTTTGATAAAAGTATCTGCTAATGTAAATGTAAATAAATGGACCCATAATTAATATGAGCTATGAGGTCTTAATAGCTCATATATAAAATAATAATTTAACTAAATAATAACAACAGAGGTAAATGATGCTAAAATATAAACCTTTTAACAATCATCTCGTGACCCCTGCAGAAGCTTTTTGTGACCCCCATGGGGTCCTGGTCCTGGTCCCCACATTGGGAAGCACTGCTCTATTCAGTTTGTGACTGGCGTGTTATCAATCTGCGCCTGATAGCATCTCTACAGGCACCGTCATTCTTTACAAAGCACAGTGTCTCAAGGTACAATGGCTTTACAAACACAGGGTTCCCCTTATTGCTTCACATCATTCACTTATTTGTGCTGCAGATTTCAAGGACTAGCGTTTAAATCCGGTTTGTATTAATTATTACGTATAGTTTCATATTCGGTTGTTTGTGGCTGGGGAATGACTATGATATCATCCATACTATCATCTCTTGGGATATTATTGTGTTTGGTTATATTTGATATATACTGTATGTGTTATCATTGTGTGTGGTAAGGAATAATTTGACAAATTAACAGTAGGCCAATATACAGGACTTAGAAGTTTTATTTGTAGCCATTGATATAACATATTATATCTAAATAACTACTGTACTGAGTACTGTAATTTCAGTTACCGTATTATTATGACAAAGCAAGTCATTTGTTACTAAGATGCCAAGTACAGATGACAAGCATTAAATGTTAGATTTGAATTACATTCCAGAATGACTTATGATTTATGGGACATTTGTTTGCTCATAAAAGCACATCCATTTTGAAGATGAAATACAGCTGAGACGTAAGCTGGCTAATAAATACTGTTTCAGATCCTAACATGAATACAATATATCAACAGATGCCATAACAATATGATGAGTGATCACACTGAACAGCAAATACCTGCGTGCAGTTGAATGACTGAGTTCCAGCCTCTCTTCAACCAACCCTGTCTCTGTCAATATGGGTCGGCACCATGTCTTCTCTGTGGCAGCTCCCAGATGTCTTCAGACATGCATACTCTTCCAGCTCTAGCACCTGACGCGCACAGCAGCCACAAGCTGACATGGATCTGAACCATATGTGGAAACCATGTCTCTGTTTCAGGCAGGTCCTTCTGAATCTGGTGGTGGAAGGCTGAAGTGAATCTTTCTTGACCCCCCTCACCCTCCTTGGTTGCTATAGTTTGTCCCTTAAAACAAATCTTTAGGCAACAGAAATGTTTATTTGATCCTCTGTCTCTCTCCTCGTCTGTTCTTTGGACGACAGTGTTTCTACCACGCTTGCTGTTATTATAGTCAACCAATAGCATGCCTCCCTCGCTCTCTCTCTCCCTCTCTCTGTCTCTCTCTCGCTCTCTCTCTCTGTCTGTGGTGGTCTCCCTCTAACATTTGTAGATTTCCATAATCCCTCGTTCTCCAGGGATGGAGGTTGGGGGAAGGGGGCAGGGGAGGTTCCAAGTGTCATTTATTTTCTTTTGTCTGCATTTATGTCTCACTCCATGTTCATTCTCATTGTTGACATGTCCAGCTGTCCATTATACATAGGTGTTGATGCTGTCTACATTATAAACCACATCATAAATTACAGATGTTTGATGTTGAACTATTCTGACGTTTCATTTCTCATTTTATGTCATTTTGGGAGATGTTTGAGGAGCTTGTCTGTGCCACCTAATGTAATTCCTTGAATTTTCTTATGTTTGTGGTTAAAACAAAACATAATAACAAATAAATGAATAAAACTGCATTGTATTCTAAATCATGAATATATTAGATTTTAATTCAAACAATCCATTAAATATTATATTCAATGGATTGTTTTAAATAAAATCCTAGTCCAGTCCAGTCTTAGAGCCTACTTAAATTTCTAATATTAATATGTAATGTTAATGATATTTGAGTCTTCTTATAAATGTAACTGTTAGTTGCTATGGACATAAGTGTGCTATAAATGCAATTATTCAAAATAGGTTATTCATCATCACTTTCTGACCATGGTTTATGTTTTCCAACTGGCTTTTGACCAGATGTAATCAACAATCAATAGACAAACAAACCAAAAACAATTTGTTGTTATAATCTGTTGCCGAAATAAACTAATTGATTTTAAAAAGGAACCAACTATTGCCCAACTACTGTACTGTACCTATAATAACGGAATCATAGTTGTTGAGGCATGATAATGACCCCTAACTCTACCTTATACACATGTGTCAAAGCGCTTTTAAAATAATAGACATCTAATAATATGTACAGTTTTGGATTGCCTAAAATGCACCAGTATTTAATTATATCATATGTATTTTGTCAAAATACTGTTTGTGCTGGTTCAAGACTGCCTGCTAGTGGTGGTTTTGAATAATTGCAGAAGTATGCTGCTAGTATCAGTACATATGATGTGTCAACTTTATTGTTAAGCCTACCTTTGTGTTCCTGTTCTGGTGGGTAAGACAAAGATGAGAGATAATACAAATGGGTTAGTATAAATCAAATTTAGCATGTAGCAAGGACACATATCTGATATTGATTCTAATTAAAATGTTGATATTACTACTACTACAACTACTACTACTAATAATAATAATAATAATAATAATAATAATAAATATTATTATTATTATTATTTATTCAAACAGCCTATGCGGTTATTTAGGTTCTACAAATGAACACAAGATAAAGATTGACAGCCTATGCACGTGTTATTCATGTAGGCCTATTTCTTGTTGAAATCATGGACAGCAGAATTACACACTAGATGGCAGCAAACAGGAGGTAGCAGAGCTGCCAATGATTTGACAAAGGATGGTATTATGTTGGAAATCCTCTAAGGATGTAGGGATTCTCGTTACACGATTTTATCATTAAACCTCCTATTTTTTACAGCATATGTAATATGTGCTGTCACATATATCACAATAATATTGAATAGAGTGTTTTCTTTTCAATCACCATGAATTCACTCAGTGGAAGTAGACTATACTTTTCGCCATTTTCGCACCGCGATTCTGTTTGAATCTCAGGGTGGATAGGCTTCACGATTGGACCCATTATAGCAAAAATGCGCATGTGCAAAATGGCCCTATCCTCAAGTCTTAAAAATAACAATTACACCCTCCCTCTTGCTATGCCTGAACTGTGTTGCAGATTATATATTTTAATGCACATGCAATATATAGGTATGCATTTAATCATCAATCCCTAGTACTGTATCCTATATGATCCAATCTGATATTGCCTGGACATTTACTAATTGTGTATAGCTAAGGGTGTTGTATTATTGTACACCAACTATAATATATGACATGTCTATTCCCATGCTAATGAACATCTGATGCCACTGTTGATAGTCACTGGATATCTCTTGTATTACTCCTGAAGGAATGACACTATGCTGTCAATGAGGAAAGACATGGGCATTCATCTCATCAGGCATGTAGCCATGATCCCAGCACATCATTTTAATTATCTTAAAACACACATTTCACCTACTGTGGAGGAAAAAACAGTGGCCATAATAAATCAGGTTAATTACAGTGTAGGTTAAGGACTATCTGTGATAGGACAGGTTTCAGTATTCAGCAAGCATAGTTAGGAAACCTTGATATCATCAAGGATCAATGACATGTTTTAATGAAATGATCATCCAACATCTTAATTTTTCATTCAAAATTATAATCTAATAATTGATATGGGTTACAATTGTTTTTAGATGGGTGGGGTTAGAAGTTAATTGATATCTGCAAATATCATATGTGTAACCATTCCCTAGATTGAGAAAACTGTCAATCAATGGGGTTTGTACAATCTTCTAAACTTTTGACAAGTTTAGATGGACTGAAGTTTAAAGGCCAGTGGATTAGGGTTATTTTTGCCTATTTCATGATTGTCACCTCTTATTTAGACCAATATATTGACTTAGAACAGCTCTTCCCAATGCCAATAACATCAAGATATCCAGAGATACTATTCAAATATGTATTTTATTTCAGAAACCTGAGAGAGGTTTTGAATCTCCAAAGTTTCATACATTTGTATACTGCTTATAGTTTTAGAGATGATTGTGATCTTTAACATGTGTGGTTTGTTGTTGACCTCATGCTGTCAGACAAACCCAATTCGTGTCAAATGATCCTCATGAAAAGGCATAGTTGTTTAGTTTAGGAGAGAACGCATGCGACAAAAGCAGCTAGTGGCTCTGGAAGAGAGGCAGTGGCTTCCACATTGTTCATTGTAAATACACAACATAGTCAGTGGGTTAGCATAGAGAACTTCTTCAGGACATAATATACGCTAAATAAAAAGCTTAGGATGCCTGTAAACCTTGATGGAGAGCACTCAGTGGCTATAGCCTAAGCCTACAATATATAATTATATGATGGCAAGGTGATTGTTTATAAGACATATGACAATGCCTAGTCCAGCAGTGGTGACAAATTACATTGATTAGACGTTGCAGCTATAGTAAATTTGATCCCACTTTCCCTCGATCACAATTAATGACCGCTGTAAAATAAAATCCATGAAAACCAACCATTAGGCCTGATGATAAAATACGTCAACGCCATGCTTGATGTTTAAGGGAAGATTGGCAACTCGATGTATCATATTATGATTTAGGCTCCATGTTATAAAAACTGCCTGGGTTCGGGATGAAATGATAATTTGGCTTGGAGTCTGGACTCTCCATGCGCAGTCAAGAGGACTTACAGCGCGCGTGGAGCTTTTCGCGATCGTCTCCTCCCCTGTTTCTGCAGTGTTCACATACATGTATACTGTGCCTTCTCTCGCCTTGTGCCTTCTGCCAATGCTGCCCACAGCAAGAGTAAGACAACGCTTCCATTTGCATAACGCCAATATCTCATTCCTTCTCGCCGCTGTGCGTTGCTTCATGATGTGTGCGTGTTTGTGTGCGCGGGCACGTGTGTGTGCGTCCTCTCAATCTCTCGCCATTCATTCACGCCTACACTTGTGTGCAGTCCTCGTTGGTTCCCGTTATTCATCTCCGACACGAGGAACATCTCACTCAACATTATTGGGATAACATCTGCTATAAGCTTAGAAAGAACGGTCTCCGTTAGGAATTTGTGTCAGATAGGAGCCTAGCTGTGACGATTGAGGACGATGTCAATAATTTAATTGATTATTTACGCATCAACAATCGCACGTATGAGCATGGAGATGATCTCGGTGAAAGGATGAAATGCAGGGATCTGAAATATTATTTTTAGATTTGTGCTATATAGCGGTGGACACTGACAGCTGGATCAATTAAGAAGAACTAATCAGACGTCTTTAAGTTCACTGAATGCCGAGGTAGGATATCTGTCCAAAAAAACAACTGCGAAGAGAGCCACCATGGAAAGCTCCGCGTTGTCTCCAAGACGCCAAAGCAACAAGCCAAAACCTTTACATTTGTGTTCTGTGTGATTGGTTTTAGTGAGGCTTCCCGTCTCACTTCTTTTTCAGGTAGGGATTGTTAAGAAACACATGTCCATCTGAGATACAGCGTTTTGCAACTGGTTCCACCGCTGTGCGCATTAAACGGTCGGGACGCTATACTGTCATTATGCACGCTCTATAGGCTACCGTTAGTAGCTAATGTGTTTTTCATGCATCTGTAGTTTTCATGTGATTGTGTCAGAGTAGATCAACCGTGTCATTAACCACAAATCACTAGAAATGATGTGAAGTCTGCCTCAATAACCTTATGGTTTTCAGTTCTAAATAGATGCCTGTCGTTGTATTTTGAAATCTGGAATCTATTGTAATAAGTTTAGTAAAGACATCCTTAATAATCCAGTTTGTTAAATGTGTTTTCTCACCAGTCAGATGAAGTTTATATTTTAAGGCCACATATTGATCAGATCCACTGACAAGCTAATTCCAGGTAAGTTCTCAGGTAATGAAATATTATTATGTGTTTGTATATACAAGATGTGTCCCTAAATATTTTTTTAATTTATTTTTGTATTGTTACCTTTTTAAGAATGAATTTAATAAACACATTATTATTATTATTATTATTATTATTATTATTATTATTATAAAGGATAAACGTTAGAATTATTAATTTACATGCAGTTAAGATAATGATGTTTACATTTTTGTACCTTGCTAAATTATAATATTAGCATGGATATAGCTTCATAGCAAGATGAGATGAGATCATCTCCAACATTTTATAAAAAGACACCTTCTTATAGATTGCTTACAGAACAGCATGACTCATTCTACATTACCATAGGTTACCATAAGCTGCTAGTGAAGGATACAACTTTACCAGCAGCAATACTGTAGAAATCCAGATATCAGATTGAGTTTAAGTTACAATGTATGTTTTAACTGATTCATATATAGTGAGCAAAAAAAACAATTTTGCACAGCTTGTGAATATTTTATGGCGAGTAATGCATAAACGAAGTAAAGATTTTGGATGGCTGGACAAAAACGTGCTCATTATTATTTTATACCACCGTACTGTATCTGTATTTTGTTGCTTTGATAGAAAGAGCTTGTAATGCCACATTTAATGATATTATGAATGCATAATCTTGATCTTGAAAGATTCATAGTGCCACAAGTTGACAAGCTATTTCATAACATTGCTTCAGATGTTATAAAATCAACTATTTATGGCAATGGTACTGTAGTTGTTTATAACAACAGTAAACATGTTCAGCGTTAGAGATTACACTTTCATTCTATTGTGCAATTCAAGCCAATTGCTTTTCAATATGCTAAACAGATCTATGTATATACAGATTCAGATAACTATCAGATATTGCTGATTAAGACAAGCATAACAAAGAACACTACTGTTACCCTGATTAATGAGTAATATGACAGAATAATATGTGTCGTATGCTGATGATGCTATCTGATGATAAACTGCTATCTGATTTTACATATTTCCAGAGGTCTCTGTGAAGGGCTTGAGGTGAAGCAGGTTTTACCCTGCAGGCTCCAGACCCAGTGTGACTCCCCAGCTCAAGTTCACCATGGCGCTGCACGACGGCATTGTGAGCCACGCCCCACCGTTCACCTCCTGCCTGTTAGCCGGCTTCCTTCTGGTCCTCCTCCCAGGTGTCACTCACCTCTCCACGGCCGGCCCTGACCAACTTGCCGCCGAGCCCCCGGCCAACTGCTCCAGTGCAGAGGGCTGTGCCGAGGGGGTGGTGCTGCCCACCTGGAACCCCCTGAACCCGTCGGTGGGCGACAAGGTGGCGCGCGCCATCGTTTACTTTGCGGCGCTCATATACATGTTTTTGGGCATGTCCATCATCGCTGACCGCTTCATGTCTTCCATCGAGGTGATCACGTCGCAGGAGAAGGAGATCACCATCAAGAAACCCAACGGGGAGACCACCACGACAACTGTGCGCATTTGGAACGAGACGGTGTCCAACCTGACGCTGATGGCCCTAGGCTCTTCGGCTCCGGAGATCCTGCTCTCCGTGATCGAAGTGGTCGGTCACAGGTTCGAGGCAGGCTCCCTGGGGCCCAGCACCATCGTGGGCAGCGCTGCCTTCAACATGTTCATCATCATCGCCATCTGCGTGTACGTGGTGCCTGACGCGGAGACCAGGAAGATCAAGCACCTGCGGGTGTTCTTCGTCACAGCTGCGTGGAGCATCTTCGCCTACATCTGGTTGTACCTCATCTTGGCCGTGATCACCCCCGGGGAGGTGGAGGTGTGGGAGGCGGTCCTCACCTTCCTTTTCTTCCCCCTGTGCGTGGTACAGGCCTGGATCGCAGACCGCCGCTTGCTCTTCTACAAGTACGTCCACAAGCGCTATCGCGCCGACAAGGCCCGCGGCATCATCATCGAGACGGAGGGCGACGGCGCCTTCACCAAAATGGACCTGGAGATGGACGGTCAGGGCGTCAACTCCCACCCCAAAGAGGTCCTGGATGGGATGCTGGAGGGCGTGGAGGGAGGCGGCCACGGTCAGGACCAGGAGGACGAAGCGCGCCGAGAGATGGCTCGCACTCTCAAGGAGCTGAAGCAGAGGCACCCGGACAAAGACATGGAGCAGCTGATCGAGATGGCCAACTACCAGGTTCTGGTCCAGCAGCAGAAGAGCCGCGCCTTCTACCGCATCCAGGCCACGCGCATGATGATCGGAGCAGGGAACATCCTGAAGAAGCACGCCGCCGACCAGGCCCGCAAGGTGGTGAGCTGCCATGAAGCCAGCGGGCAGGAGGAGGACCCACACACCATCTACCTCCAGTTTGAACACTCTCACTACCAGTGCTTTGAGAACTGTGGCTCCCTCAAGCTCTCCGTCAGCCGCCATGGTGGAGACTGTGGCTGTACTGTGAAGGTACGAGACTGTCGCTGCAGCACGATATTCATGTGATTCACTCCAGACATTTTCTCCAAAGGTGTAATACAGCTTGTATCATTTTGCACCATAGCATAGCTTCAGGTCTTTGGCTCATTAAACTGTGCTGCTTAAATCATTTCTTGGACACAGTCTTCTTCAGCGCTCCCTGTGCCTTCCCCCCCCCCACCCCCACCCCCACCCCCCCACAGGTGGATTACCGCACCGAGGACGGCACCGCCAACGCCGGCTCCGACTATGAGTTTGCTGAAGGCACGCTAGTCTTCAAGCCCGGCGAGACGCTAAAGGAGTTCACGGTGGGCGTCATCGACGACGACATCTTCGAGGAGGACGAGCACTTCTACGTGCACCTCAGCAACCCTCGCATCGTGCACCGGGCGGAAGTGTCCGTCCTGGAGCCCCATTCCATCACATCCAGCAACAGCATGGCCTCTTCCCACCACGTCTCACCCAAGACAGCGCTAGGCACCATGCACACGGCGACCGTCACCATCTACGACGACGACCACGCCGGCATCTTCACCTTCGAGAGCAGCTCCATGCGGGTCAGCGAGAGTGTGGGCTGCATGCAAGTGAAGGTCCACCGCACGTCTGGGGCCAGGGGCAAGGTGGCCGTGCCCTACCACACCGTAGAGGGCACGGCCCGGGCCGGGGAGGACTACGACGAGGTGGCAGGCAAGCTGGAGTTCCAGAATGACGAGACCATGTGAGTGACAGTCTTTGCTTTTTCTACTCTTGTGCATTATCAACCTCATCACCATGGTAATATTAGGTTAAGGTTAAACAATTGGCTGGAAACTATTTTCTTGTGTTGTTTTTTGTATTCAGTGGTCTTTTGGACCAAATTCCTCTTTGCTTTACATTACACTACATTACACTTCAGTTGAGTGGGTGTTTTGCCTTTTTTATTTTTTTTCTTACTGTGCCTCACTGTGCCATCTGTCTGACCGGCAGTGTGAGAACATGTCAGAGACTTGACAAGATGTTTGGACATTTGTTTTGACAATTGAGTCCAGCCGTTTCTGGTCCCTTCAGACAAAAGTGTAATTTTAGTTTATGGGCTCTTGAATGCCCATAAACTAAAAAGATGATGGATGGGCTCTTGAATGCTTTAACACTATGCATGGGAAGTTTTGCACGTCACCAAAATGGCCTACAAATGCCCCTGTACAGTGTATTATAGCTTCAATATGACTGTCTTTTCATGGCTCTGGTATTAACCCAGTATTACAGATGGCACACTAGCTAGTTGTAGTGTTCGCACTTCCTATATTAGGTGGGCTATTCTGGGGATGGTTTACAGTTGCTCTTGTGAGTCATACATATATTGTAAAACGTTTACATCTTTAGGGGAGATGGGAGCAGGAGGATAGATGAAAATATTAATATAGCAATATTTTTTGGCTCCTGTATGAAAGCATCAAAGCATGTGAATGAAGTGGGAATAATGTGCTGCAACAGAGAGGTCCTCTGGGAGTGTGTTGTAAAAGGGGCAGGGAGAGTGTTTTCCACTTTAGAAAACGTTGAGATTGGGGGATTTGTACAATGCCTTTGAGAGGAAATCACACAAACAATTATCAGATAAAGAAGAAGGGTTGTTGAACAGCTCAACAGATTATTTTCATTTCACAGATCAAGAAAGCTGAGCAAATGCTCCCATATATCCAGTTCACATAATTGATTTTAAGATTATGTTGCTTCTCTCTATGGTTCTGCTTATACAATATGAACCCTTTGGTCATCTGGAACCAATCTGATGACAGGTGGCAGAACAGAGAAAACAGAGGGAAGCAGCATTAGCTTTTAGCTATTATGTATGGTATATTTAGGCTACACACTTCTAGAAGAGTGGAGACTTGCTCCCACGCTGATTTCTAAAAGGCAGTGAATCCAGGTCAAATATCGGTTAACATTTTTTATGTTCTATACCTTTTAGAATTGTAACAGTCAGACAGTAAGGTTCATTACTATTAGTGATCTATTTATTACTTACTTTGTATTTCATCTGGGTTTTTTGTAAAACACTGAATTCTCTAGTGTATGAAATGCGTATTAGGAATGCACTTATCTATTCTATACAGACAGAGAGACAAGCAGAGAAAAGTGAACAGTTTAAGCATGTACAATTTGAATATTGCATGGAAGGAATTAATCACTAGGGTTGCACAAGCGTGAGTGGTAAAGATTTTCTTTTTTTAAACATATCAAAGCTGTTATACAAAATGTTTTCCAGCACAACATATGGGCGCAGCAAAATACAATTTAAAATATTAAAACTAGACACCAGGGCTACATGAAAAGTCTAAGTGTGTTAAATGAGTCAGTGTGCGCAAGAAGAATTTCAGGACCGGTGTGTGTGGGTGTATTATTTAGGTCGTTTGAGTGGGAGAAATGGCAGGTGAATACATTGTGTCAGAAGAGACAGCAAAAATCCCTGCTTATCTTAACTGTGTTGCAGTTCAGTTTAGAATACATTAATACATTTGTTGACGTATTCGTTTTCTAGGCTCATTGTTTGTGTCTATGTTTTTTTTATATCTATGTTCACGCTCAATTGAAGCAAGCAATTCTTGTGAGTTCTTCAGGCTAAGAGAGATAATTTCAGTTTCACAGCAGAACCATAGAAATTGTAGGGCTCCATAAGAAACCACGTTTTCCATCAACATTCTAGAAGCTTGTTTTAGAACAAGGTTTCTCAGAGGAACATGGTTGTAGGTATAAGCAGTCTGTGGAAAACATTCTTAACGCACCGTCTACCAGTGTGTGTATGTGTGTTTTCAACACATATAAAACTACTAAATATTTATTCCCGGTTTTTGTAATAGTGTGCAAATTCAAATATCATTGTGTAATTTCAATAGTTCAGCATTTTAAATCATCCCAGCAGGGTATTTTCCATAGTACACTACAGTAAACATGCATAGTACATTAGTGTGGCATGTGATGAGCTGCACACTTGTAGCCTCAGATAATACACACTATTCTTTAAAGTATTGCTTAGGCAAAGCTTCATTGGGTCTACAGTTAATTCGCTATCAGCACTAAATATGTTATTAAATCTGTTGTTCAAGTCTAATAGGGTTCATAGGTTATGTGTCACAGTTGACATGGGTAATTAAAAACAGTTGTCTCTGAAAACAGGGTCATGCATAGTGCCACAGCCTGAGCATATATACCATGTTATCTTAATGACTTGGCAGCTTCATAGCACACAGTAGAAACCACAGCCAAGGCCGTGGAGGATTTGTGCCAGATGAGAATATGTAAATCAGTTCACATATTCTCTCCTTCCTGACGTGATTTAAAGGGTATTTCTGATCTTTTCAGGAGAACTACGCCTTATTTTCTGATCTTTTCTAAGGTGCTTGTACAAACTCTTATTGACTGTTTGATTACAGCCAGGACAGGCAGCTGGTTCACACACGATTAAACCTGAGTGTAACCCTAATGTGCATGTCTGTCTGTGCAAGTGAATGAGTGAGCAACTGGCCACAGTGCTGCCTGTGTCATGTCATTACACATATATACAGTATAAATATGTTGAAATCCCATTCATTACATGTACAAATGTATGTATTATTGGATTACTTAAGACTAAGATCCCACCAGATCATAAATAAACCAATACAATTGTTTTTATTATTATTTGTATAATAATAACAACAATAATAATAATAATAATAATAATAATAATTATTATTATTATTATTATTATTATTATTATTATTATTATTATTATTATTATTATACTGTATGTAAGATACTAGGTTTATCCACATACATGGGCAGGTTGTTACTTTACATTCTGTAACCTGTACCGGTACTCCCAACCCTTCTATTAAAACTAAATTAAGATCCAATAGGCTACAAACTACAACTAAATGCAGAAGCAAATCGTGTTGGCATGTATATGTGCATTTTGAGTGTGAAATTAAGTGTTGTGTACACACAACCTATTGCAAATGTAAATGTATTGACAATATATTGTTAACAATTGCAAACTGTTATATGCCCATCATTGTACATTTACAGTTAAATAGTTTCATACAGAGTAATCACTCCTAAAACAATTCATATTAAGTACATAATGTGATAATAGTGATGGCAGTAGTATATTGGATATTTTGAATAAGTACCTTAAATTGAACTCCAAGAATACATAATATAGCACATTATTAAGAACTTCGGCTATGGACGGATCATTACATACTGTAATTCTACGAAAGAGCTTGTAACGTCTTTAAGTTATGAAAACACCTACAGTATCCTGTGCTGAGGCTGAAGCATTATGCAGGCGTTTCCAGCTGTTTATATAGCCGTACCGTAGTGTTTGGTAGTGTTTGAACAGACACATGTCTAGTTGTGAGTCCTTTACTCAAACTGATAGAAGTGCTTTAATGGAGCTGGTTCAGTCAGTTAGTTCTATATTAGTTAATATGCTAAACATTCCATGCTGGATGCACACACACACACATACACACACTGCCGTCCACCATATCGTTTGTGTAGTCAACATCTGCAGGCTTTCTGCAGCTTCGTTCCTGCTAGAGTGCCTCTGTCTTATCTAACTGTGGTAGAAATTCACACCAGTCAGCAGGACCCCAGGGAGCCAGTGTGTGTGTGTGTGTGTCTATCGTATGTGCGTATGTGACAGTGAGCATGCACTGTATGTGTGTTTATGTGCGTGTTTGTGTCATTAGAGAAGAAGGAGAGGAGCAATGCAGGCTTTCAGGCCACTGTCACAGTTCCAGGGAGAAAAGATACCATCAAGACAGATGTGCTATCTAAATGTTGCACTGCGCTAAATGCATTTTACTCTCTAAATGCAAACTAATCCTAAATAAATAGCCTGTGATAGAGAACCATTTACATTCTGTATTTGTGGATTAGGGAAATATCTGCATAAACCCTCGATGCTTCTGTTTATTTTCTGTGGAGGTCTCTGTTTTCAGCACTTGTGTGTGCAATGTGTGTGTGTGTGTGTGTGTGTGTGTGTGTGTGTGTGTGTGTGCGCGTGCGTGTGTGCGCGTGCCTGCAATACGCTAGTTTATAAGCTGTGCTGAATAAAGGGGGCAGTTATATAAGCTAACGGTGGTGGGAGAGTGCTGTCTTCTGCAGAGGAAATCAATACTTTGATCATCTTTGTTACCTCTCTGTTTTTACGCAAACTAGTTAAGCCACACCCTGCCAGAACCACTGTGCAGACCCAAGGGCTCACTACTGCTCTTTATTAGCAAACCACTCAATTTAAAGTGGAAGTGCAGGATTTCAAGCTTTATGGTTTTGGGCTGGGAATGTTTTCATGTACAGTAGTGGAAAGGCTCTACTGTCAGTGAAAACACCAGACGAAGTGCACACACTGCGCCCGTTGTTGTGTGTGTGGATTCAGATGTTTGAGGAGGTAGAACTTTGTTGTTATACTTAATAACCACATAATCATGATATAATATATGCAGGAATATAATGAAGCTGCAGCCACAGCTTGTTATGTTGGACACACCACTGTGTTTTTGAGGCGTATAGATGAGGCTGTGAGACTAGAGCACTGTGGGGTAAATGAAGGGGCTCATGTTGTTCAGCAGGTTGTCAGCCAGGCTTCGAATTCCAAGCACAAATCAGGGCATGGCCCTTGTAAATCCTTGTAAGCTATGTTTGATCTGATTTAATGGTTCTTAAAATAGCTCATTCATTTGAGCTTGCTATACGTTTGTTGCTCGGTTGTTGTTTTACATTATGGAAGGAGTAACATTTTCTTCAGTCAATGAGGTTTGAACAATGCGCATCAAAAAAAATAAAAAAGTTCTGCTAGCAAATGATCTGCCAGTGTGTCCAATCGTACATGCACGTACAGAAATAGAAATCCTCCCACGCCTTGTTAGAATGATACAGGAAGAAAAAGTAGGAGAATATGTGGTTTGAAATACATCAACACACACGCACATTTCTAGCTATTGTACGATGAATGAATGAATGAATGAATGTTGGCTTATGCAACACTTGACATTGGCTGTTATGTCACATTTCAGAAAAAGAAATGATGTATTTGATGCTTTGCGTGTTTACATTTATGCGGTGCTCATACTGTTAAGGTTTTATTGAAGGCTTTTCATTTGAAGTACCACTTAATATAATGATGGCCTGATATTTGACTATTATCACTTCAATAACATCCACAGTATAGTGACATGTCATTTGTTAATGCTGAACAGCATTGATGTGGGTGGCAAGTTGTATGAGTTTGGCACATGAACAGAGCCTGCCCCCTTGTGGGTTATTCTGTACACAGCTTTGCCGACTGTACGTTGCTATTGTTTTAGAGGCACACAGGCTAAAAATATAATTTAACATGTACTGTATGTGCCATTGGTTTCTAAAGCTAGTCGACTTTCTATTTCAGGATTTGAATGAATAACATATCTTATTATATATTCGTGGTTTAAAATATATGAAATATGACATTCGTATATATATTGGCCTTGTATTTATAATGTATTTTTTCCATTGTATTTTCATAAACATATCAGTCACCAAATATGCTGGTTTGCTGCTACAATATCTGTGCTAACTCCAGCTGGCCACAAGCTATTGTCTCTAATGTGCTGTTGGTGCTTGACTATTGACCTCAGGAAGCTGCTGGAGGTGAAGATTATTGATGACGAGGAGTATGAGAAGAACAAGACCTTCACCATAGTGCTGGCTGACCCCATTTTGCTTGAGGTCGGACAGAAGCATGGTGAGTGAAATGGGACTGCCGGGACACTGCTTTGCTTCGCCGCCAACCACGAAAATTGACCGATCCCAAGCCCCATGCCTTTCACCTGTCCAACCTAGTTACTGTAACTAGGTTGGACAAAACAGCATAGTAGGCTATAACAGGAAAACACACAGTTGATTCAAAAAATGCTTATAAAAACGGTTATTGGAGGACAGGCATAAAGGGTCGGGATTTGGGATACATATGCTCTCTGGTCTGTACGAATCTGTAGCTTAACTTTACAAACTGCTCTGAGCCTGATTGCACCCACTGTACAACTTTAGAAAATGCTTACATTTAAATGAAAATAGAGGGAGAGGGAGGGAGGGGGGAAGAGTGCCCCCTTCCCATTATTTTAAACATTTATAAAATATTTTCTATGTAAATGTGGAGTATTGCATCCTGCAGAGAATGACACTCTCATTCAGATTACAATCCTGTGCGAGTTGTAATCCAAGTTCCTATGTTCTTTGTTTTCATAGTGAGGCCAGCCTCACGTGAATGTAACACCTCGCGTGAATGTAACACTGTGTGTGTGTGCGTGTGTGCGTGTGTGCGTGTGTGCGTGTGCGTGTGCGTGTGCGTGCGTGTGTGTGTGTGTGGGTGTGCGTGTGTGTGTGTGTGTTTGGCCCATAAAGAATTTGTTTTGAACTGAGATGCTGGTGCTTAGTGTGACATCTAGTGGCATAGAGGATCATATATACTGTATATATACAGTATATATCCTTTAAATCCAGGGTTATATTTCTAATTTTTTAAATTTTGATTTGCACCCCAAGAGAAAACCATACCCCATATAGAATGCTATTCACTGTTATGGATGCACGTACATGTTATGGACACACATACATGTTCCTTTGCTTTCAGGGGACTCCAATGACAACAAGCCAGCCGAGCTGGAGGATGTAGCAAAGATGGGCTGTCCCACTTTGGGAGAACACACCAGGCTGGACGTTGTTATTGAGGAGTCCTATGAGTTCAAGGTATCTGAAACACGTCCACCAGCCTCTTGGCACTATATGGTTACTATATGATACTATAAATACAATAAATAATTATCGTAGTGCCTATAGCCTACATCAGGGCTATTCAAATCCGGCCCTGTAGGGCCCCACCCTGCATGTTTTAGATCTCTCCCTGCTCCAACACACCTGATTCAAATGAATGGGCCGTTATCAGGCTTCTAACAACCTTGAATCAGGCGAGTTGGAAAGAGGAATAGGGAGAGATCTAAAACATGAAGGGTGCGGCCTTCCAGGACCGGAGTTGAATAGCCCTGGCCTACATGTATCACAACACAGGGCAGGATAGTCTGGTAGGTTGGCCACTCTCAGCAGAAATAATGGATTCCCAACAAGCCTACCTGTAAGCATCCTAGCACTTTCACACGCCTAGCACCTACAGTGCCTTCTGATTACTAGTGCAGATGGTGTGCTCACTGTAGGACCTCACTGTAATATTGAAATCATAGCAGGGATTGATACCTCATCGCTAATGTAATTCCTGTGTTTGTGTCTGCAGAATACAGTGGACAAGTTGATCAAGAAGACCAACCTGGCTCTGGTTGTGGGAAGCAGTAGCTGGAGGGAGCAGTTTGTCAGCGCTGTGACTGTCAGTGCAGGTATGGACTTCCCACGATACTTTGCTCCCAGTGCAATGCAAGATCTATAGCGTTGTTTCTTTCTGGCATGCCCAAGCCACTAGAGGTCCCATCCCCATCCCTTATGTATATTTATGGGTGTAGCTGAAATGAATGAAGAAAACACAATCACTTTTTATTTATTTATTTATGTATTTACAATTACTTGGGGAGCTCTTTAAGTCTTATTCCACCATCTGGCTAGCTGTGAATCTTCAAGGCTGCAGTGCTGCGGACTTAATGAACAGAACCCCAAACAATATGTATTGAGTAATGTTTCTAGGGCAATGCCCAGGATTAAAACCATCCTTTACAGCATATTATTCACCATTGGTTGTCATCAAGGGTCTGGATATCCCACGGGTGGCTTTACTACAGTAATGTAGCATATGATACTAATGTAATATATATAAATACTTGGAATGTGCTGAGGAATGTGTTTACATGTAAGAATTAGTATAATAGTGGTTAGATTTGGCCACAAAACCAGGATATTTGGCCCCAAGCAGGCATACTAGTGTGACTAAAGGTCCAGTGTCTAGGTTGCTATGCATGCATGTCGTTTCTTCATGATTGATGTCCCTGATGATGGAGCGTGCCCGCACAGGTGACGATGACGAGGAGGAGAGCGGGGAGGAGCGCCTGCCGTCCTGCTTCGATTACATCATGCACTTCCTGACCGTGTTCTGGAAGGTACTCTTCGCATTCGTCCCGCCCACGGAGTACTGGAACGGCTGGGCCTGCTTCTTTGTCTCCATCTCCCTCATCGGCGCTCTTACCGCCGTCACTGGCGACCTGGCATCACACTTTGGCTGCACGGTGGGCCTCAAGGACTCTGTGACGGCCGTGGTGTTTGTGGCCCTGGGCACCTCCGTCCCAGGTGAGGGTTTGGACCTTCTTTTTCTGACATGTGATTGGACAAGGGGCAGTCCTTCAGTGCTGAACATCAATCTAACATCACAGTTAACATCACTAACTATACATGTATCACTCCACTTTATTGACGTTCTAAAAATTGAATTATAAAAACAACAAAAGAGGCACCACAAAGATGAACAAATAGGCTAGCAATTGAGTTAAATGATGAATCTTGATCTTTAGAGGACAAAGGAAAGAAAAGACTGGACCGCTTTATCAATGAAACTCTGCTTAGCTTCGGCACACTTGTTCTGTAGCCTAGCTATGACTGGAGTTTAGTCTAACACATTCCCTCGCGTGTGATATTTCTTACAGTAATTATTATGTATTGCGGTGGTTAATTGCAGAGGCCCAAAAGTCCCAAAAGGGGATATTTTTGTCTTGTGGGAACAAGTTATCATTTTATTTACTGTAAATATGGCCTACCTGTGCTAATATGGGTGTTGGCTAAGAGAGCCAGTTTGATAGAGGTAGGGTCACTATAGTACTGTACAGTATGGTGGGTAGGTAGAGAGAGAGACAGACAAACAGACATGGTAAGTGAGGTCATGTTGTCTTGTTAGTGTAATTTTTCTATATTATTATGTCAAAATAATTTTACAAGTACGCCTACGCGTTGACTCAAAGATCTTTTACTGTTATTTGATATTAACTATACAAAGGAATCTATGATGATGACTTGAGCAGAATCAGCTCAGTAAGCATGAACATTACTCTTAGATGATTCTATATTTTCCTTTCACTTATAGTAGACATATGGAATGGAATAAGATATGTGTAACAGTACAGTTACCGTATATTTAATGGACACAATGTTAGTCTAGAATTGTGTTTCATTAGCATACACTGCAAAATTACTATTTTGAAAAATAGGTAACATTTAGTTAAGCTTTATTGTCAAATAATTATGTGCATGTAAGGAAGAATACATTTCAGATAGTTATTACATAATGCATGTTACGACCTGGCTCAAGGGCCGTAAACCAAAGAAACAAAAACTCTAAACTAACAGAATAACATATCATGAGGTGTGAATGTCTGTACTGTAGTGTTTGTACTATGTAATATATGTGGTGCGTGTTGCATGCTGACCAAACTAAGACACAAACTAAGACACAAACCAAACAACAAAGAGCATGTGTGGTGCCAGGTGGGTCACAGAGACAGTGTGCTGCAACACACCTATATGAGTAATGCCCAGGGCCCTTCATTAGCCTAATTATGGCCTATCTTAGCCAATAAGGACCACAGGCCTGCTAAAACAAGGCAGGGCCGTCACAATGCACTTTATTATTACATTTTCATGTGCAACCGCAAATTGAAATTTGAACAATTAATGGTTATTACATTTTGAAGACTTATTACTACATGCAGCTTTCATTAAAAATTCTGTTTATTCATTTTCTTTGTCCATGTACCTGTAGAGAAGAACAAACTTGACTCTCGGCTGAATAAACTCAAAGGTTTACTGGGGGAATATAATATTAAGCATTGGATTGTGGCATGTTTAAATCGACAGCCTTATCTTTACATTAAATTATACTGCATTTTAAAACCTTTGTGGTCGGTAAGATCTCTCTTTGTAGTGTATGCGTATAACCTCCGCAAAAATGAATTACTTCGCAATCACCACTGCTTTCAACAGAGATCAATTGTGTTAGATATATCTGCGAGGCACACAAATATACAAAGCACACATGCACAAATCTTATGTAGTTTGTGTGTAATGAGAAACCATCTCACAAATGCACCCCTCTGCCCAGTAAATACATTGCCATGAAACAATTTGTCCCATTCCTGATTTCCTCGATTTTTGCATATTAGTCACACTAAATAGTTTCAGTTACATAATAACACTGCCAGTAAGTATGTTGTTTATTTTACATTTCTTATATAAACCTAAGTTGTATGTAGACCATGCTTGTATCCAAATGACTATTACAGTAATTCTAGTAAGTTTTACAAGGAGCAGACGGGCTCAAACTCATGACCTTCCTGCTGGGATTTGAATGCCAGAGCACTTGACAAATACTACCTGGCATGCACGCATGAATGCAATTGAGCAACATCTGACATGGAGGGGACCATAATGTCCTATACTGTAGATAAACTGAAGGGATAACATTCACATCAAAGGTATCATGATGGTATTTTCTGGTATTTCTATTCCTTGAGTTTTGTACAGTAGTTGGGCTCTGTTGTATTCTCAGTATTGGGGCTCTGTTACAGATATGAATGATTAAGGTCTTTGACAATAAGAAATGCAAAAGTTTCAGAGACTTCGGAGACTCTGGCTTCAAGGTTCCCAAGGCCAATCCTATTGGGTAATAGCCAATAGCCATGCCTCGAAAAAAAACACTTCTTTTATTGGTTAATAATAGTAATAACCGCAAACAGAAAAGTATATTTTTGTTTGTTTAATGATTTATTTGGCTCCGCCAACACAGTCTCTCTGGTTCTGTGTCGGCAACTATGTGACTGTAATGTATCAGGAAGTCAAAATGTATGCTTCCATTTGCATTTCAGACACATTTGCCAGTAAGGTTGCAGCCATCCAGGACCAATATGCCGACGCCTCCATCGGCAACGTGACGGGCAGCAACGCCGTCAACGTCTTTCTGGGCATCGGCGTGGCGTGGACCATCGCCGCTGTCTACTGGCGCAGCAAGGGCCAGAAGTTCCTGGTGAACCCGGGCTCGCTGGCTTTCTCCGTCACGCTGTTCACCATCATGGCGGTGGTGTGCGTGATGGTGTTGCTCTACCGCCGCAGGAAGAACGTGTCCGGGGGGGAGCTGGGGGGCCCACGGACGGCCAAGCTCATCACCTTCTTCATGTTTCTCATCCTCTGGTTCGTCTACATCCTGCTGGCCTCGCTGGAGGCCTACTGCCACGTGTACGGCTTCTGAGGAGGCTCTCCTGTGCTCTGCTAAAGGGACGCTCCTCAATTCCTGTCCACATTCCTGTCCACAATACTCAACAATCCTGTTTTGTTAGAAAGTTCCCTCTGCAACTGGGTGCATAGTGGCTGGCTGGCGCTAATCTCTACTTCTCCCCTCTATAGCTCTCCTCGGCTCACGCTGTTCTCTGCCCCCCGCCACAACACACACTCCCACACACACACACACATGCACGTGTGCACATAAAGAGTGAGCTGAGGCTGGGGGCACTACAACACAATCGAGGGGTGTACCTTTAGCACTCGAAAGGCCATACAGATGTTCTATAACTACAGTGAAGTGAAGCTAGTCAGGAGCGTGGTAGGTGAACACTTTGAAGCCAAAAGGCAGTGTCTTGGTGAGAACACCTTGGTCTTGCAAGCTCTCAAGATATAGTAAGCGATTGTACGGTAAGCTAATACACTTTTTTGTCAAATTCACCAAATATCTATTCGCAGTCTGCTATCTTACCATTCTCTGTGTGCGCTGAAAGACGTATACTTCTACACAGGCCTTAATCAAATGTTGTTTATGTTTAATATCATTTTTGAAGCTAATAAACTAGTATAAATATAAAATATTTACATTGTTATTACCTATGTAAAATGCTTGATAGTTTTGGTTTCCACATAAATCCATTAAAGATTTGACTGTTGGGATGAGCACCGCTAAGGCAACTTCTGCTAGGAAAGGAAGTGAAAACAAACAATCGAGAAATCAGCGCCCGATTCTGCTGCTCCGTTTAAGCCATATCATACAATATCCTCAGACGTGTAGGCCTGCAAGACTAGCGTTTACTCCTTGACAGAATGGTGATTCATGCTTTTCTATTGAGGGTTTCCAGAGTAAAGAAGAGTTAAAAATATATGAGCTTATAAGGTCATGGTGATCTCACAAAGATACAATTAGGATTAATATATGGCCTATTCACCATATATTTGAATGTGGAAGTATTTTAGTATTTTGTGGACAGACTGTAGACACAGTACCTATTGACAATGAAGATACTGACTGTTGCTTAAATTTGATTTAATCACCATAACATTTGTTAGCTGTTGAGTGCTGTGGTCATAACAATACGGGTTGTTTTTTCATGCAGACAGATGTTTATACCTTGAAAGTAACGGAAAGGTAAATGGAATGGCATTATTATTATTGAAACTCTTTGGTTGCCATTTCATACAGTTGTTTGGCCTTTCTAGTGTTAAACCCATTTTACTAAAAAACGTTTATATAATAATGTTTGTAAAGTTATTTATTATTGATACTGTAAAATAACTGACTGACTTTTGGATCTTGAACTTCTGAACTTTGCTATTGACGGAATTATTACAGATATAGCTTTAACTACGGCAGTTGAATTTGGACCACTGCCTAGCTATTCTGTGTCGCTAGCCCTGTGGCATGTTCATCTGCTGACTCAGCACCAACCGCTGCTGGTATGCTGAATATTCAATACCTTCCTTAATGCTGTTTTTATATTAATTTTGTCAAAACACCTCTCACCGTGTATCATTTGAAATTTTGATGTACAGTATTTCAACTAAAACCTCCAGCAAAGGTATTATCATATTGTTTACAATTATTTAGTAGAAGTAGGCTATTAAGTATTTACAGTATTTTGCCTCACATTCACCCATTCAACCAACCACCGGGAGCAGTTATGGGCTAGGGGGTTAGGCATCTTGTTCAAGAATGCTTACAGGTAGGTCAACATCAGGGTACGACCTTCCGGCTGGGAGCCCAACACCCAGACCACTAGACATCCTGCCCCTAGTCCATGCCCCTGGTACATGTGAAGATTTTTTGTTTTTTTGTTAATTAAATGGAAAAAGACTTGTGCATGTCATCCCAATACATTTATTCCAAAAGAAAATCAAGGAAATTGTGATGAGTAAACCACAAAAAAATGTGTATGTGTTTACAACACAAATATTGATGTTAATTATCCTCTAATGTTTATTGTATATTATGTGAGATGTATAACATGTGACAGTGTGTGAGAGAGTTCTGTGAGGGCGTAGGTGTGTTAATATTGCACGTATTGGATAGGTTAATATATTGTATATGTGACATGTTGATATGGTTAATAATGTGTTATTGTACATGTAAACGCTATGCTCTAGCACATATAACTCTATCACTGCCTGAAGCCATGTGCCACGAGATCCCTTTTGTATCATAGTCCTACCCAGTAGGATACTATGTGGAGTTACACATGCCTTCTATATGAGACATTACAAGCTGTCATTGGAGGGGGCAGGAATCCTACTAACTGGGCTGTGACACACCCATGCTCTTGAAGTGCATTCATGGTTTCTTTTGTGTATGTATATGTGTGTGTGTGTGCGTGTGTGTGTGTGTGTGTGTTTGTTTGTACAAGCACTACATGGTATAGATTTCATGGTGGTATACTGTACCTCCAGGTGTTAATTTAAAGATATTGACAAAAATACATAATGTAGAAGAGGAACATCATTCTTCCTGTCTTCCACGCTAAGCCTTGTGACATTTATTTTAACATTAATACCAACTAAGTGAGTCTTAAAAGCACAAAGGAAAGTTAAAGCAAGACAGCTTTTCCAATAGTATTGCTGTACCATAGCACATGGAGTACAAAGGCTCTAAAGTTGTGAGTTTGTGAATTATGACTGTAATGTACAGAAAGTATATTTCTTAAACTGAGAGTGTCTCCTTGTATCGATCAGTAACTGGCATAAAGATTTGTTTTGTAGTTTTTGTTATTTTAGAATTTGTAAGGAGCATAGTTATTGTGACAGTATTACAAGTAGTAGTACATGTTTTTATATGACAGATGCTGCTTTAATTTAATGAATATGCACGTTGTGTGTGTGTGACAATAAAGGATGTTGATTTGGTATGTTATGTAAAAGGACTTTATTTTCTAAAAAAATACATCTCCATCTGGAGATAAGAAAATAGGTTAGCCAGGCCTACAGTATATAATCTTAAAACAATTCTTCATGGCCCTGTGATATCATTATGTAGCGTTTACAAATTGGAAACATAATGATCTGGCATGTTAGCTAACAGCTTACACTTGAATAATGAAGCCTACCAGTCTGATGTGATTACTAGTGTGAAGGAAATAACAGCAGCCCTTGATAGCTTTATGTACCCATTAGGCGCTGTAACCCGAAGCATTAGTACCAGTTGATTTTGGCGACGCAGACACACACACACGTGTCATATGTAACACGTTATTAATATAGGCTATTAGGCTAATAAACGGAATCGAATCCCCGCCCCTCTTGCCCACACGTGCTGACTTTTATGCCACAGAATGGCTGGGAAGCCGATCAGCTTGCCATTGGCCCGGCATGACGTCACCCCGTTTGGAGCATAGGTTTGGAGACAATAGAGCCCCCCCCCCCCAGCCCCGCCCCCGACCCCCCCGCGAGAGCGCACCCCCATCTCTTTTACGCACGCACCGTAGCGCAGTGACACCGTGACACGCGCTAGCCTCAGACATGACGTTAGCTGGCCAAGCACTTGATGGCAAATAAGCGTTTGTTCATTTATTTATTTATATTTATGTGTACCTGCATGGGTTAATTCTAAGTCGTCTTAGATGTACGAATATATTCTGCTGCAGGCCAGTTATTTATACGTGCACAAACGAGTTCAGTTGGATGTTCCACATCTGGATAATACAAATGAATCGAGTCGTCTTACTTGGGCCACTACAGACAGGATTTAAACATTAGGCCTACGCTGCACATTAACGATGAATACTCCACTGAACTGCCATTCTTGATGTAAGTGAGCTGTTATTTTAATAATGTACTCGCAGGATGGTCCCGTGCGTTTACGATACTGTAGTCTGTGTGTCCCATGAAGCAAAAGTGTCCCCCCAGAAGCAGGCTCGTGCTGTATTAAAGTACATGCGCCGTTTCAATGTAACGTATTACATTATCTGATACAGAAATTGACAGATCGCCTAGATAATCTAGGCTACACCATAAACCATACATAATCACACGTTATAATATAAACACATAGTGCTGAGGTTCTGGCAGTAGAATGGGGTCAACAATCAGTGGGTATTTTAAACAAGCCACTGTTATTGCTCGAAAACCACTGCAGCCATGTTCATTTACCGGTATCTAAATCGTGATTGATGGATATGGAGACTTCAGATTATAGGCCTATAGGATTCTACTGGGCCAAGCAGTCCTGATCGATGTCATTCGTTTTATCTGTTAACCATCGTGGTTTGGGTTCAAAATGCAGTCCTAAAATGCGTCCAATTGCATTGGCATTAAGCAGCGCGCCATCTAGTGGATGTATAATAATACATTTCAGGACCACATTATTTATAATGAAAACCCGTTAGATGTTCATTACTGCAAAACACACATCTGCAAATAGTAATTAAAAAGAGAAACACTGCAGGGCCTACTTTTGACAAAATGAAAGAAAACACACTAGACATGTTGAAAGGTTTCGTGGGAATAGCTATTTCTGAATATGGATAGGAATTAGGCTATAGCCTACCTAGTGTGTTTATTCTAAATAAATTGCGTCTCCCTACAACATAGTTATATTTGTTCAGAGCAATGCTAAGCGCTTATACGTGATATCTGAATAGCTCATAGTGCTTATAGGGTATAGTTGGTTAACAATAAGCTTTCCATGTAGTAGCTAACAGGGATTTGCTGTTGACTTGTACCTTACTTTTACTGTTATTAAACTGATCCACATTAGAAGATGTTTGCTTCTGTGAGAAGAGAGGCAGGGCTCTTCTATATAATATGCAATTGGTCAATCCTGTCAAGCATGACTAATCCAGCTCGAGGGTCTGCATTTATCTGATATCAAATGTAGCTCAATTTAGCTGACAGCTCTAACCCGTGAAACCAGCATTGGTCAATACTGCCACTGAAGTCAACATTGGCATTGTGTGTAAATGTTTTGTCATAGGAGGTGTTTGGAACTTTCAGTTATTTTCAGCTTGTTAATTGTAATGGCTTTTAGTGATTTATTAAGATAAGACTACTGCTATAGTAGCACAATACTGTTATCAAAAACATTAGCCTAAGGCAAATACCACTAATGTCATAGCCGTAATAGATTAAATTGCGTCCTACAATTACATTTGATTTTGCTGGTTATATTACAGCAGTCAATGGGTACAATAGGCTCATGTCTCTGTAAGGCTGATAGATTTCTTAGGCCAATAATGCTGCATCCAGATTGATGCTTGTGCAACCCAATTCTGTCCTTGTTTTTCATAATATATCCCTGCACAAAACAGTATCCATCTGACAGCCTGTCATGTAGACTGTTAATATATTTTTAACAGAACTGAATGTGAATCACCACAACTGAGGGGTATTTATGGTACGCTTTCTGATGACATCAGTTACAAATACTCTGGATGAGTAGCAATTGACTTTGTTCTGAAATTATATGGTTGTGTGACTGGTTAATACTATAACTTTCGTCGCTGGACATGGTCTTTTGCAGGGCCCACCTATTTATTAAAATGGATCTCTATGACTTTCTGCCACTAGATGTCATATAAAGTGCACCAACATCTGAAATGAAAACATGTTCTTTTTGGGGCCACACACACACACACACACACACACGGCAGCTACAGTATGATAATAACAGAAATAGGGTTGGTTACCGAAACTCGGTTTCAAGTTGGAGCCGAATCCAAAATGGCAAGAACTGGGTACCCTTAAAATAAATAAAATGTTGCTTCTGCTATTTTGGTTCCAAAATGAGATTTAGTTATTAGAAAGAGCTTTAGCTGATGCATAGCCATCTGCCTATCACGCTGTAAGCACCATAGCTGCAGTGTATTTCAGAACCTAGCATACATTTACAACGACATTGTGTGAACGATGGATCACGTTAAACGGTTAAAAGGCAAGTTGCGGATTTTACCCTTTTATCTACCAGCAACTGATATTCGCCGGCTGAAATAATGACAAGTAATTTTCCTATTTTTACTACACTTCTGTGAAAAAGCAAGCATGCCAGAACTGACTAGACACTTTTTCCTATTTGAGACGTCTGTTTCTTGTTTCTTTCATAACACACATCCATCAGATCAACTTTGATCGAAAATCGTTCGCCATTAAAAAAAATCAGATGGACCATCTGCTCCAGCTCTATCGGTAGTGAGGCTGAATGCGCTGTGTAGAGCACTGGCATAAGCTAGAGCCTAATCCATGCTAAAACAATTAATATAGTTTTCTAGAGTTATGAGCCCACAACGTTTTTGTATTTATTTTTTTACTTTGAATTACACTGAGCTTTGTTAACATTGCGCGCCGCCGCTGATTTAAAAATAGATCGTATTTTTGCTCTCTGAACAACAATAGGCCTATACCTAGTTAAACTCAAAAGGTTGACAATGCATGTAACATTGTCCAGACATGATCATGAACTGAATTATCATAAGAATGACATTCACAAAATGAATATGAGAATTCTACAGGTTGGATAACATTCTGAATGGGAAAGCAGACATTAAACAAGATTAATACTGTAAGTAACATACTGACATATTAGCTTTGGTGCATCTAGGCCTAAATGCTAATGCTAGTGTTCTTGAGTTCAAAGCAGCTAGTGAACATGTGATTTGTTAATTTACTCATCTTTGTAAACTGTTCTTTTATAGTTATATGCTGTAAACTTACAGTATGTAATTTTAATAATTAAATGCATTAACACCTATCCACATTTAAAAAGGCTATTCTTATTTATCTTATTTTTTATAAATTAATGGAGAAAAAAACCTTCCTGAATCCTGTCAGTCACAAACATTGACATTGATTTGACTGATTATAGTGACTGATTATATTTTGAAATATGTTGTATTACTTCTCCCAAAAAAATTGGAATCGGAACAGGGAATTCATTAAATTTAAACGATACCCAACCCTAAACAGAAAATAGTTCTTTGCTGTTATAGTAATGTTTAAAATATTCTACATCACTTTTAAAACTTAATGTGTGAATTATCCCACCTGCCATAACTTGCTGATAATAGCCTCAAATGGGACCAAGAAGAAAAAAAGTTGAAATACAACAGGCTAGTTTTAGTAAGTAAGTAAGTCTTGCATCATATTGAGAGATAAGATATCTGTTCTAACACATTGCGATTACAGGGACAAAAACAGGAATTTACAGAATACAAAATTCACGTGATCCAATATAATAATAATAATAATAATAATAATAATAATAATAATAATAATAATTTCAATATCATTGTAAATATACTGTACTAACTGTAGTCTAAAATTTAACACATTAAACACAAGCACAGCACTTCCTTAATAAATCTCTGTAGAATTTAATATGGATTTTCTCTGCCTTAATAATGGTCTTAATTGTGCAATTGAGCCCATTCAGGTTTGTCATATACCATGAAGAGGGCCTTCAATTGTTCTAAACCAATTACTTCCCAGCAGCACAGCTGATATTGGATCCCATCATTAAACCATCTTGATGCACAATGAGGAGTTAAATGACTCAGCTCAGTCTGTGAGGATGCAGGGAAGGTCAACCGACGCCAAGGCCAGAGTGTGTAGGCCTAACACCAAAGTCCTTATAGACCAGTTTGGCCAATCTGCAGCCATCTTGGTCAACTAGACCAGGCAGGCACCTACCTAAATGAATGGGAAGAGGGCCATAGATACTTTCAGGAGATGCGGGATATGTGCATCCAACCGCCATCTTGGTGTTGACCTCTTTCTTAGAGTTGTTTTCAGAATTCACGAAGTGGTCTGTGTCTTCTATATACGGTCTCTAACACTTAGCCTAGCCTCTCTGTCATGACCTGTCCACAGTATCAAAAAATCAAATGGGTTTCCTGATTTGCTGTTAGTTTTACTGGGGCCAGAGAAGGCCAATCCGTTACAGCAAAGGATGCACAGACATGTGAACAATAGAACCTGGAAACTCAATTACTTAAAGTCAGTGCACTGCAAAGTCAATAAATAGATTGAATTGCCCAATGTAAGTAATGTAAAGAGTCCATTGCTTACAGTAATGGTTTATAGCAAAACAGTGTACGTGGAGCACATGCAAAGGCAATTGGAGGAGATTATATTTAGTTCTGCCTATCTGCCTATCTGCCAACTACATAACTAACTAGTATGTGGCAAGTGAAAACACAATGGGCAATTTGGCAGTAGCCTTTATTATTACTGGATTCCCTTAATCAACAACTGAAATGGCAGCAAAACATTTATTTACGTATTTTAAAAAAATAGACGGATGTTTTATTTTATTGCTGTATACTGTATTTATGCCTATTTTACTGTTGAAATACTCACTGTGTTTAAATTAACTAGCCTAATGAAAATAGCAAAATTTTCTTCATCCACTTATCTGTAGTCGGATCGCGGGGGCAGCAGCTCAAGCAGGGGACCCCAAAATTCTCTTTCCCGAGCCACATTATCCAGCTCTGACTGGGGGATCCCGAGACGTTCCCAGGCCAATGTGGAGATATAATTTCTCTACCTAGTCCTGGGTCTTCCCCAAGGCCTCTTCCCAGCTGGACGTGACTGGGACGCAAAGGGAAACCACCACTCCAGTCTGCCACTCCTTTGGCACTGTCCCCGACTTCCACGCGATGTTGAAGAGGCGTGTCATCCAAGACATCCCCTCCACAACAAAATCTTTTAGCATTTCTGGACAATCCCTTGGGCTTTGCCACTGTGGAGTTGTTTGGCTACATCAGTGACCTCTTCTCTTCACCCGAGTGTCCAAAACATGCGGCCTGAGATTAGATGATACGATCACAAAATCGGTCATCGACATTTCAACCTAGGCTGCTCTGGTACCACATACACTCATGAGCATCCTTATGTTCGAACAGGGTGTTTGTTATAGACAGTCCATGACTAGCACAGAAGTCTAACAACAAACGCCCGCTCGGGTTTAGATCAGGAAGGCCGTTCCTCCCAATCACACCTCTCCAGGTGTCTCCATCATTGCCCACGTCCATGTTGAAGTCTCCCAGTAGCATATGCACTGACAACAGACCCCCCCCCCCCCCACTACAACCCGTAGGTGCAGGGAGGCGACCCTCTCGTCTATAGGGGTAAACTCCAACGTAGCGGCGCTCAGCCGGGGACTTGCTAGTATTCCCACACCGCCCGGCGCCTCACACCCTGGACAACTCCAGAGTAGAATAGAGTCCATCCCCTATCCAGGAGTAGGGTTCCAGAACAAAGACAAAGACAAAGAGGTAAGCCCCACCAGATCTAAATGCTAGCGCTCCACTTCCTGCCAAAGTTCTGGCTCCTTCCCCCACAGCGAGGTGACGTTCCACGTCCCCAGAGCCAGCCTCTGCCACCTGGGTCTGGTCCGCTGAGGTCCCTAACCTTCGCTACCACTTATTTGACAGCAAACCAGACCCCCACTGTTCCTCCCACGAGTGGTGGGCCCATAGCATGAAGAGAAGGATGGTGCCACATTGCTTCTTCGTGCTGTCCCCGGCTGGGCTCCGTGGCAAACCCAGCCAACCAGGTGCTCGCCAACGAGCCCTTCCTCTGGGCCTGGCTCCAGACGGGGGCCCCGGGCTTCCTCCGGGCAGGGTAA
>JAODLL010009120.1:0-30859 GCA_026546735.1 Forbesichthys agassizii | reverse complement strand
GTGAGGTAGGAGAGACGTGCATGCCACTAGTCTCTACCAAAACAACATTGTAACACTTTGATTTGGCAGAATTCACTTGTGTATATATATATATATATATATATATATATATATATACATACTATGGATTCTTCTTTTTTGCTCTTCTAACCCTCCATCCTCTCTCTTTCTCTCGCTCTAGAAAACATCGATGAAGCAGAGCGCCAGTGGAAGGTAGAGTTCCATCGCTGGTCTTCTTACATGATGCACTGGAAAAGCCAGTTTGACCACTACAGCAAGCAGGAGCGTTGCACCGACCTGTAAAAAGAGAAAGAGGAAAGGAGAGAGCTAGAGAGTTTGAGAGGGGGAGAGCGAGCGGAAGGGCAGAAATCACCGAATGACCATTTTCCTCAGTCATCCTAATACATGTAGAGTGGAAAAGATTAATTCAGTATCGTTACTATATCACAATCCACTGTTGTAAACTATTTATACTATTTATTTATTTATTTATTTCATCTGTATATTTATCATTATGTGTGTGTGTGTGTGTGTGTGTGTGTGTGTGTGTGTGTGTGTGTGTGTGTGTGTATATTTTCCTTTGACTTGACCATAAGCTATATTCTATATAAAGGAATACAAAGATATGTTAAAGGTGCTTACCTCTGTGGTGTGCGTGTGCGCGTGTGTGTGTATGTGTAAGGGATTAAAAGATTTATCAAATGAGCTATTCATTTACTGATAGAAAATATATTTATATCTAGCAATCCAGTAATTGGTCATGTAAAATATCTAATTTGCTATTTAAAATTTGACCAAAATGTGAAGCAATCTTTTTTTGTTACGTACCTATTTTACTGCCATATTATGGTTGAAATAAATGACAAATGCATTGAAACACTCAAAAGATAATCTACAGATTAATCGATAATGTAAAAGAAACGTTAGTCGCAACCCGAGTGAACAGTATTCCTGTGTGCTTGTGCTACTAAGGTTAAGAGATCCTCATTTACATTTTTTAGTACTTCACTCGTCATTCTGTCTGATAAAACAACATGAATTTTATGTTTTTGTCCCAGATTTGTTGAAGAACAACAACAAATGTTGTTCTTTGTAGAACATTACCTGTGGACTGGGCGAATCTCTGCTAACCTTGATCTAAATACTGTATACTCAAATGTGCTAAACTCTGGAGAAACCACTACAGAAGTATTTGTGGTACTTATATACAGTACTGTAGTTTGTTGCATATAGGCCTATGTTGCATTTTGGGTAAGCCATAAATGGTTCTGAGATTGTGAATCTCCCCTGCCTGTGTCTTATCAGCCATTGCTCAGTCTGTTGTGTCAGTGGTTTTGTAGGTGGGTACCCATAATGCAACACTTCTAACTTCAATGTGCAGATACTGGTTCCAGTGGGAACTGGGTTCTACCTTATTTTGTTTTGTTGTGGTTCTCTAAACTTCTGACATGTAACCCCCCCCCCCACCCCCCTCCGCCTCAACCACTACAAAAAGACAGACAATTAACAGCTACAGTGTAAATAAACATAAATGGCATTGAAAAATGCACATTTGCACACTTTATTCAATTTTCTGTGACATTTTATGTAACTTTATTTTATTTCTTTATAATACACGTACATTGTTTTTAATAATACCTTGCTATACCTGCCATCTATAATTCCCCACCATTGTCCACCTGTTGTTTGCAACCCTCGGTGCCAGCGCTTGCTTTGTCTGTAGTCTTTTAACAAGATAACAGTGTCTGTATTGTTAGCCCTTTGGGGATCTTAAACCACAGTTTGTTCATTTTGTGGCTTTCTGTACGCTCAATTCATTTAGTATTAGCAAAAATTGAACGACGCGTTTACTTTTATTTAGCCAGACGTCACCATGTTACGTGCGAGCATCTTTCATACGCAGACATTACGATTTAGGAATCCAAAGCCATTAATATACTTTATAAATGCTCTGAAAAAACAAGCAAGTATTTTGTGGGTGTGTGTGCGTGCATATTTGTGCAAGGGAGTGTGTGTGTGTGTGTGTGTGTGTGTGTGTGCGCGCGAGTATGTGAGAGAGAGAATTACCAAAAAGCAATCGTTGTGCAGTCTGTTTTGCATGACGTGCGTGTGCAATGCATTCTGTACAGAATGTTGCATGCGAGTGTCCAGTCACAGCTTCTGTGTTCGTGTCTGTTTTAATGTGCATGGAAGATTGTGTTCTTGTTAGCCTCTCCTCTTCCCAATACTTCCTACCTCCTCTCTCGCCCTTTGTTTTCCACCTCCACATGTCCTCCATACGTTGTCCTTCAGCCGTCATCACACTCGTCGTTTGCTATCTCTTCTTCTTTTCATCTCTCCGCCCCCTTCTCTTCCACCTTTACCTCGTGTGTTTCTTGGTCTCTCCCATCCCACCCTCTCTCTTCCATGTTTCTCTCTCTTCCATGTCTCTCTCTCTCTCTCTCTCTCTCTGCCTGGGTTTTCATTAGACTAATGGACGCTGAGTAATTCACTCATTGTCAGGCCTTATGTGACAGGGTGCTGTGTCAGCTCACTGGACGGCCAAGCAGGAGTCAGCACATACACACACACACACACACAGAGAGGGAGAGGGATGGAGGGAACATACTGTACAGTTATGACCATAACCTTTGTTCTCTGAGACTATCGCTACACACGCAATAGTGTAGAGATAGTTTTAATACGAAAAAGAGCTGATAACGGTGGGCAAACTTTACTCAATACATCACTCTTGAGTTTCATGATTCATGTATCATGGTATTGTAAAATTCAACCAAACCATGTTAAATTGTGGATATTTTATAAACCTATAGATATAATTGGGCCTAATCTTGAACCTGACCAACGTATCATTTTATAATAATGACAATAAAATATTGTCATTTAGCCTGACCTTATGACAGAAACTATATAGCCAAAGAGAGACCCACTCTTCATATTGTGTGATTTTAATTTTTCATTAACCATGGAGTTTATTGCGTGCCTGTGTGTGTGTTCTCAGTTCTGTTTGCATTGCCTAATTTTATCACAATATATAGGGAATTCATTGTGTGTCTGAACTCTTTAATGTGTTTGCCATTCTGTTTATATAAATAATCCATGTTTATTTGGACACTAAAAATAATTTGGTTCCCCCTTGTAATTGGTCAGTGTGTCTTCCATTAGGTGTTATGATTCGTCTGATCCAGGCATGTAGCTAGCTTTAAAAAGAACATAAATCATGACTAAAATATATAAAAATGTAACTTATATTAGCTATATTTTAAAACAGGCAAATAATATCTGTAATTGGTGATTTACATATGATGTTTGACCTGAAATAAAGGATGCATGTGTTATTGGCTGTGTGAGTGCTCTATTGGATGAGGGACAGCACCTCTCACCCAATTAGATAGAGCCCATCTTAATGTCCGTCTGTACAGATAATACTAAAATGCCCGTGTGCATGTGCTGAACTTAGACCCTCTACAAATGTTAAAAGTAATTTCTGTAAAATAAATATACTCTACCCTTGTGTCTTTTTTGTAAAATTATGGCTTTTATCAAATGATCATTAAGTATATTTAAAGTTAGCAATAAAGTAAAACATTGGTCATGTATATTGTATATTTGTTATTTAAATGCAGTGAACATAGAACATAGAACATAGTTAAAAAATTATCATAATTACAGGTGTTTTTTCCCAAGCAATATTATATATTACATGAGTGCCATATAGTAAATAAATATATAAATTTTAATATTTTTACTTATTTGTTTTATTACCCAGTATTCCATCTCATAAATATGTCTGTTTTCATAGTTTTTTAAGCATTGAAGGCTTCTGTAGCATAAACTGTATTTATCTATGAATGCCTGCTTGGTCTACTATCAGCAAATAAAGACACCCTGCTACTTCTCTGTCAAACGTGGATTCATTTTCTGTGTCACTACAAACATATTACATATAGTATACTAGAATAGCAACATTACATAATATAAACATTATTAGATTAGCTTGTGCTCTTCTTTCCAAGAACTGACTTGAGACATTTTTATGACTCAACTTTCCAGGTCTTTTAGCCTGGGTTGTAGACTAACTCATTTGTTCTATAGTCTACACTCTAACATATTTCAATCAATGCATTGCTTTAATCCAAAAATGAGTGTACATTGTTACTTCATAATTATGTTATTCCTCTTCACAATATAAAGTACTGTTAATCACTTAGCCCACAAACGAAGTATATTTTCTTATATGTGAAATATGCAGAATTGATTTAGGGGTCATCTGCTAAATCTGCTACATTATATACATACACATATATTTCAATGTATTGTATGATAGGGCCATGCACATGCCAGATAGCCTACACGTTTATAACATTTCTATAACTATTGCATTAGGCCTGCCAACATGTATGTTTGACCCTATGTACAAATTACTTCGGTACGTGTGCGAGATCATGTAGCCTAGTTACAATTTCATAAAGATTGTTTAACAGTTTGGAGTTACTTGGTCTTCACTGCAAGACGACAGAGCTATTTGCATGAAGTTGAATGTATTTACAAAGAAACACGTATTTGAGGGTAGATAATCGATTAATAGGCCTGTATTTATGTAATGGCGTATAACTGATACATTAATGATGATAATCTGCTTGTGAAATGACACAAGGACAATGACCTGACATTTTCAAATAAACGTAAATTTAACGATGCAGCGCCCTCCAATGGTCGTTGACGTAACAGACACTTCAGTGCAGGGTTGGATTAAATATGCGTAGACTACTGGCTTGCATTCTATTTGCAATAATAATTTATGTAATTGACCTACATTCCATTGCATACATAGTTTCACCCCCGTGGAGACTTGAAATTCTTTTTTATTTCCGACGGCTTTGTATAATGTGATATTATTTTTTAAAGTACGCCCTATTAATAAAGGATTGTCAGTTAGTTACAAAGTAAATTACATAATGATTGTCCAGTAGTTTGCAATGTAACCCACTGCAACCAACGATTTGCTCAAATGTTTCTCTAATGAGGTTTGTTGTCAAAATTATAAAGCTATTTCATGTTAACCCACATGCAGTAACAAGAACAATTATCAATACTCTCCTTATGTAGAACTTTTCAATAGCTCTATATTTTTGATATATTCATAATGTTTGGGTTAGTCGTGGATATATTTCATTATGAAAAAGCAACATAGAATACATTTGAATCCATACTTAACCTACGTAATTTGATCTCGTCTGCCTCACAACTAAAACGTTACTTATGCAGAGTGCCAGGTGGCTTTATCTAGGAGGCCCATGCAGGTCCACCTGAAGAGAAGTGAAGGCTTTTGTCTTTCTCAACACAGAAACACGTTTTGATTTTACTTGCATTTACCTTAATCCCCTTTGCCTACGTTTATTGTTTGTTTTACTATATTAGCTCATTACTTTGGCCATATTAGTTTCTTAATTTCTTACTTTTTCTTTACAATTGTCTTTTCATTTGGGTTTGCATAGCCTAACCAGATGATCATAGCCTTTTTATATGGCATTATCTGGATGTCTGCATTCATTTGCCTACTCAAAACTCGGCTACTCAGGATAAAACGGACTGATCATCTGATTCTGAGTCATATTAGTCCAACAATACACCATGACACATGTTTTTTTCTTTTGCATGTGAACACACATCCTTGAAACATTCACAGTGCAGTCTTAAAAAAATCATGAAAATACTGTATTTTAGTAACTGTGGAAGTCAGGCTAGTCTGGTGTAACCAGCCCCAAGAATATAATCTCAGCGAAATAAATTTGAGAAATCGGGCAGGGCCAGGCTAGACCTTGTAGTAGCAATAACCTCGGGGTGTAGCCAAATAACTACAGACCTATACGTTAACTTTGTCCACCCATGCCCGGCGCGTAACTCATCCAACCTCTGAGATACTCATGGAAACACCAGACAGGCATGACATTTATTCTGCAAGTTAGTCCGACTGGGTCAATCTTGCCGTTTTTCTTCGCCCCTCCTCTTTTATTCTTTCTATACTCCCATTCTCCAGCATGGCGTGAAATTCCCCTGCGGTTTGTTCGAATGTTTTCCTCAGTCACGACCGATCAGACTTTCGTGAATAGGCCTATAAAACAGAACAATGCAGCGCTACAGAACTTTTAAATAGAACTTGCGGCGAAGACTCCGTATAACCGTCTAATTTATTCTGGTCGGTATGCTACAGAAACCTACCAAAGACGGAGTCTTAAAATGCCACTGGATAAACAAGGCAAAACAGTCGAAGAAGTTTGGGAAGGAAAGAGTAAGGATGAGGCAATGTGGCAATACACGCTGTAACCACGCAATCACTTGATTTCTCTACATTTTCTATTTGGAAAAATTGGTAAGTAATCGCTACATTTAGCCTATTGTGTTGTATGTTGTTCACTTTTACATCAATATTGAGTTAGTTTAAATTGACCGTCTGAAGTGCTCGTTTTGAGAACATATTAAGTTTTTCCAGGTCGTGGGCTGAGCGGGCCTATTGTATTGGGCAGTTATTTTCAGTTGTGAAACTTTGAAAAAGGCTGACGCACTGGCACTGTACGGCAATAACACATTATTGTTTCTTGCAGAAAGCACTGCAAATCAATTAATCCAAAAATATTTCGTTTTTATTTGAAAAGAAAAAGACATGGAGGGAGAGAAGGAAAGAGAGAGGGAGTGGGGAGAGGAAAAAGAGAGCGACGAGGCAGAGGGGTTGAAAACTGATGAGGAGGATGAAGAGAAGGAAGAGCAGCAAGATGTGGAGGGCGCAGCGCTAGTGTGGCAGGAAGGTTACGGTGAAGATGACCTGGGGCTTCCCATCATGCACTGGGAGGCACTAAACCTGCGCATTGCTGAGCTGGAGAAGCAAGAAGAACTGCGGAAGGAGAGGAATGCAAAGGTCAGGATTGAAGTCAATAGATGTTAGAGATTAATCTAAACTGATATCCAGTCCTCATCAGGTTTAATACTCCCAAACATGAAGTGCCAGGTTGCTGCAAGTTTGTCTGGTTATTGTGTAATATATTAAGTGTAAGTACAACATACAAAGCCGACAAGTTTATAGATGATAGAATTTAAACTAGACAAGTCAAATACCTTATTTTGCACTATTGACTTAATCTCAATGTTTAGCTTTGTATGTTAGCATAGGTCATGTTTCTGAGAAAAGTCAATAAAGGTCCATCTGATGCCTAATGAGTATTTCATGTCAGTCTGTCGACTTTGAGGAACTGCAGATGGAAAACTATAATGTTTAAACTGTAGTACTACTACTGTACTGGGCTTCAGTAGTTGAGTATTTTACTAATTAAGTGATACAAAGTCATTACATATTCATGAATATGTCTATAGTGGAATAGTAAAACGATACATTGTGTTTCATGCAGGGTAGGTTAGTGTAAGAGTGTTATTATAACCCTTACCTGTTCCTTAAGGCCTAAGTGTACTCGACGGTTAGTCTCTTTGGATAAAAGTAGTAAATGGCCTAGTGGTACAGATGTAAAAACACATTTAGATGCCAGAACTTTCCATAATTGAATGGTGTCTTAATGATTTCCAGTGTCCGAGTGCCAGTTCCCTGGAGCGAGGGAGAACACCAGTGAGCTGGATGGAAGAGAGAGGGCAGCATGGGAAGGCTCATGGCATCTGGGAAGACGTAGAACAAGATTGTCATGTGATGGCCCTCACCTCACGGTACAGAGTGACTGTTTACAAGCACACTCCCACACGGGGGGAAATAACCAGTTAATCTAAAGAGTGACTTCAGAGAAGGACCTCTGCCAGAGGTCAGATGGCAGGATAATAAGTCAATGGAACGGTGTACTATAGCATGATAACATTGACATGACTCTCCTGTCTACACTGTCCACCTGACTAGGAGCCAGCCTCTGCATTAAGGGTGCTCTATTTGATACTATATAAACATGAATATAGCAGCACCCGCTATATGCTATGTAAAGATATAGTGGAGCGATGGTGTCCTGAGCAGAGAATGACATAACACTCCCTCTGTGTGATCTAATCCAAGCTCTGTTCTTTGTTTACATATCCTGCCCGCAGAGAGTGTGTTTGTGCATGTGTGTGTGTGTGTGTGTGTGTGTGTGTGAATGGCCCACAAAGCATTTGTTTTGGTCTGAGATGCAAGTGCGCTGTGACATCTATCGTACAATGTCATATAGAGCAACTTTCATTACTGTACAGTACATTAGGACATTTTATTACCTATATGAACTTTATTATTAATATTATTAGTAAGCTCTAAAGATTGAGTTTTCAGTTGACTATATTAACTTTATTATTAATATTATTAGTAAGCTCTAAAGATTGAGTTTTCAGTTGGCTTAACTAATGTATCGCTGTGCTCCCCAGTCTTCAGACACAGATGAACCTTCAACTGTGCTTCATCAACAACAGTGAAAGTGAAGATGACGAGGAGAATGAGGAAGAAAAAAGCAAGGTAAGCATTTTTCTTTGTCCCTGATGTTATAAATAGTATCATATTTTATTGAAATACATCTGTCATACCGGCAAAACACATTGCCTTCTGGGAAAATTAATAATTCTAAATCAAGAATTGCTGTCAGAGACAAGAACGTATTCTAGGAATTCTATTTATCATCATAGGTTTAGCTTTTGAAATAAAAACAATATTGGGGAGTAGCTCAGCTGTTTAGAATTTAGCATTTTATCTAATAGGATCTCATTGCTTTTTATTCCAGTCTATTCCAAATATGTTTTTGACAGATTGCACCACAACAACTTGTGCGAAAGGTTCCTATTTTCGTGCAAATAATTCAGTTGATAAAAATATATTCGGTGTGAAAGGGCCTTAATAGCAGCCTATATTCCATTATAATTTTTACGTGTTTGCAGTTTTAATCATGGAAAAAGGTTGTTGATGAAGAATATTTGTCATAGATTTTGTTAACGTCATGAACACATCTTAACAGTACGGTACTTAAAATGCATTTTTCATGATGGAATTTGTTCCTGAATTACAATGGTGATATCATACAACCCATTCCGATTGGCTATAAACATACTGTATGTGGCAGTTTTTTCCCTTTGATCCTTAAAAGATGGCAGGCCTTGGGATAATCCCCATAATTTGCACTCAAGTACATTGCATATAGACAAACCTTACAATTAGAATCAGCAGCTGGGGAAGAGCGGGTGGCAGAGGGAACCTTATATTATGCAGCGATGGGAGGCTGTGATTGACACAACATATATCATTTGTCTTTACTCCCCTTCTCGTGAAGAAGAGAGGGACTGTTCAGATACCCAAGCAGCCTCAGGCCTCCGCCACCTTGGAGAAGAGGAAGTCCACAAGGAGCATCAAGAATGCTCTGAGGTCACTACGAGACAGGCTAAGAACAGATCACAAACGACAGGTGGGCTAATGAAACCACAAACACAAAATAGCAAGAGCAAATATGTTCATGATTAATTATATATTTATATGCCTACTTTACATGTCACTAGTTTAAAATATGTTTTTTTGTTTGCGACATCAATGAAAAACTGTATTTTGAGGGTTGTGGCTCAAAACGTTCAAAAATACATGATCAGTCTTTTGATTGAAGACCAGTTGTGTCCAATAAACTCAACCAAACATGTTCTTGAGAAAACCTATAGGTGATGTCACAGAGGGTTTGTCCACTTATGCAGTCTATGGTGGGCACAAAGGAAAACTGTGTTTGCACCGTGGTGGGTCTGTGGCTGAAGGTGCTTCTCAATGGCCACAGCTCATTGTAGAGAGTATTTCCTTGGTGGTTATCCATGATGGAGTGGATCTTTTTAGCTACGGTCTCCAGACCATCCAGCTACAGCCCTACAGCGATGCTGGCCTTCCTCACTAGCTTCTTAACCTGTTGGTGATACCAACAGACTTGATGTCTGTCAAAATGAATCACTTTGTTCCTTATTTATGTTCACATGGAACACAGCAGACTGTAGACGGCAAACACCTTTTGGACGGCACAGCAAGTCCAACGGAATGGCAGTTGCTAAGGCGATGTCGCATTGTTTACAAATAATTTAATACAAATATATTCAACACAATTATTTAGTAGCAACTGTTTTATGTCATTATTTTTTTATTGTATCTAGTATTCTAGTGTTGCACCAAATGTATTACCTTCTCGTTGTCTATGTATGTTTTCTCTGTGTGTGAGGGAGCTACGAACATGCGGTTGCAAATGCCGTCGCGGAGGACGGCAAAAAGTTAAATATTGTAACTTTCAACGGCATGCCGTAATTTTTTGCCGGCCACAACAGATTTTGCCGTCCTGCTCCCGCCCACTAACATGATATCCGGTCTGCCGTCGAGTGTTCCATGTGAACGCAGCATTACTCTGTTTTTCCACATTCTCTCTCTTCTGACCTTCTGCTATAGAGTTCAGCCAGTTGTGAGCACCTTCTGAAAAGAGGGAATTTGAAGCCAAGTGACTTACAAGCCTCCAATAACAAGGAACTCAATGCCCTGTGCATCTCACTTAGCAAAGCCATTCAAGGTACACAAATACACATACAGTACACATGCACGTATGCACACAAATAACTGTTCTGTATCTAATCACTAGAGTACATGCTCTATATCAGCAGCAGAAAACTGTGGGTCGGGACCCACAGGTTAGAGCTGGGAGATATAGACCAAAAATGATACCCTGATATATTTAGGTTGAATACCAATACACGATATAGGCATAGAGAAGAGAGATGAACTAATTGAAAATGTTATGAATAAACGCATAATATGACTATATCGATATAAACAATATTGTCTAATCTTATATCTCTTTGGAAAAATTCAGATATTCCAGTATATGTCGGTATATCGCCCAGCCCTACCACAGTGTTATTGTGTTGTTCCACTCATTGGTCATGAGTAAGGTGGTGGCTAAATAGCCTACTTGTTCCTGATTGGATGAAATCCTATTTAGCCGTGTGCACACCATAGGTTTTGGAGCGCTCTGCTCAAAGATATACACAAATATAGCAACTAAAATTAATTGGTTTTTTGTACTTAGTGTTGTGTGGGTGTCTAAATAGATTAGTCCTCTCCAGGTGGGTCTTGGCACAAAACAATGTTGGAACCCCTGGTCTACATCATCTTTTCAATCAGTTTGAGCCTATATGTATTCATTTATATTTAACCAGGTTTTTGTTGTTAAGATTAATGTATTTTTTAAGACAGACATGGACAAAAATGAGCAGCATTAGTTTTATAAAGTCACAGAATAAAACAAAAAAAAAAGCTTCAATCACACATTAAAAATGATGATGGACCATGGTGTTAGAATAACTGTACATTCATAAATACTGTACATTGTGTACAGCACTAGTAATTTGTCTTGTTTAAATATTTGCAGCCTGTTTTTTTTGGTTTCTTAATCATTCAAGGAAACAAGCTTCTGATATTTCAAATCATTCTGCCAACTATTCCATGAATATGGGGCTGAACACTTAAACACTATTCCCCCTGGTACAGATAAACAGACAAAAGAAGAATATCGTGATGACGCATGCTATAGTGATCATTTGTCTTAATAAGTTTCCACATAATGGCAGCCACCCTTATACAAAGATTGTATTCAAATAATGTTATTAGGCTACCAAAATGTGTTACCTGAGATACAATAAGACTATTATACTAATATTAATGTGACAGTAACTAGACTAAATCAAAATAAAATGCCCAAAATATGAGTACTTCTTCTGTATCAGCCTGTGTCAGCCTCTTTGATGTCCGTCTGAGAAAAAAGCTGCTAACATAATTTATTTGTTCTGCCTGCTGACCCCAGATCTGAGTTCAGAGCTGGTGGGACGTCTGCAGACCCGAGACCAACTGAAAACAGAGCAAGACGCCATGCTGTTAGAGATCCAGGATCTGACATCGCTATGACCACTAAGTCAGCACTCCAAACGGTACATGTTGCCACAATCTATTGTATGTGTATCAACCACAGTGGAGGAGTCACAATCACAATAACACAACGTTTACAGAAGGGACAACTCTAATGCGGACACAGTTGTCGCTCTGGCGAACCACAGCCAGCCACGCATTTAAAAAAGACTTTAATACGTTTTGGATTATTGTTATTTTATTTGTTTGTTTTTTTATGCTTGTTAAGACATTTCATAAGCATTTCTTTTTTGGGTAAAAACTGGCATAAAATGTGTGAGTCATTATATGACTATATTAATGATCTGATATTTTTATGAAACATTAATGATTGTAGTATCTGTCAGAATAGCATTGGCGTGTACTGTGTTTACTGTACATCTATTTTTAAATAACAATTTTATGACCTTGCTAAAAAGGTTATCCTAATACTTACAAATATAACTATGTTTATGACACTAGGAGGGCCTCAAATATACCCAAAGCTAATGATGAGATATCATTCCTGACACCATTTGTCTATATGGACTTTATTGACTGTTTGCAGTAGTGTTGATTTCATTTATTGTCCATATCACTATACCATAGTGGGCCAACTGTAACTACTTGGCTGCAGTTTATAACAGATTCAGTTTATACCCAATGCTTTGAGGGGATCTTAGCATGCTTGTTACATGCTAATGTAGGATTGACAAACTTCAATCTTGAGTAAAGTGACCTCTAGTGGCAGGTGATTTCTACAAGAGCTGCATTTACACTTATTGGCAGGTGCCCAATATTAAACTGCAGATATGTTTAAAGCAATGCCTAAATCTACAGTGCATCTAACGTAATGGAGCAATAGCCCAAATGTAATTTAGCAGTATAGATACATACTGTAAGTGTTGTTCCCCCTTTGATGTCATATTTCATGTAATTTCTGTATTATTATGACCAGAGGGGGTTGATCCAATCACGTTTCAGTCGTAATACAAGCAGTGATGTATAACCACTTATAAATTGTTATTTTTAGACACTAATTATGCTCAGGTAGTGTGCATGTTTACACTACATAGGGAAAAAAAAATGGACTTTTTTTGAAATCATATAACTTACATGTGATACTAGATCTTACAAAGTAAAAGTGTATATATTCTGCACCTTGAGCTAATTGCACCCGCCTCTATCACAGGATGGTATATTAAAAACAATGTTGTGTTTGATCCACTGGCCTAGTCATAAACATGTTCAGTACTCAATGTCATTTGTCATTTCTAATGTAGTCTTTTATATCAAAGGAACACTTGTATTGAATTAGATAATCACCGATTGAAAGTATGGTTATAATGACACTATGAATAAACAATTTTTGCATATGTCTCCATTATGAATAAATGGCACAGATGTTATTTAAAACGCAGTCGTGGTGTTTATGCACATGCAGTGGGCGAGTATTCCTGCATATTGATGACTTTGCCAATGGTCACAGTGTGTGGGTTCACTGTATGCTGTCCTAATGTAATATATATAATCTGAGCATCTGCAAAGGCAGACCAGCCTAGGGAAGAAGGGATTGTGGGTGACACACGCATGCACATGGGAAGAGTTGGATAACATGTGGAGGGGACAGAAGGGAGGGACTGTGTTGCCATGGAAACTACTGGCCTAGGTTGGGTGGTTTGTTGTATGCAGCGAAGGCCATTAGTTGAGTTGATCTCAAGAACACAGATCCACCTGGAAAGAAACTTTGGGGCTTTGACTTTTGATGTAGATTCTTTCAACATTACTTGAAGGGTTTTATAATTTTGTGGTGGTTTAATTATTTTGTATCTTGCTAGAATAAGATTGCCATCTTTTAAAAAAATATATTTTGTTAGGATTTGATTTGTTTTTTTAAGCATGTAGAGTCATAAGAAGCCATGTTAATAACTTCAACAGGTAAGGCCTTTGACCAGCACCACATTGCAGTGATGCAAGTATTTGTCTTTAATTTAAACACATCAGGTATCATTTAGTAATATAATTAAGTGCTACTGTTGTGTTAAACTACATTCTATATTTATAATTTCTATTTGTGTCAAAAGGTATAAGAATGGTAAAAGGCTGGCAGATTATAGTAAATCTATAGGTTAATAAATACATTATAGATTATAATTTAAATTGGTATGTGAACATGTAGAATGACACTGATCTGAAAGTGGAACTACAGAAATACAATTGTTTCTTTCCAATATAAATGTATTCACAGTATAACATTGTTAATCATCTATTGTGGAGACAATAATGTCACACTTCTGAAGTTGCAACTGAATAAAACTTTATTGTGGATTATTGGAATATACAGGAACAATGTTTATGGATTTTAACATGTGTCCTAGAAATTAAGTAATTAATCCTATAGCAAAATGTTGGATTTCTAAATCCCACATAAACAATTTTAGTAAATGAACCACATTTGCATATAATGCCATTCTTCATTTTGCAATTACGTTTGTATTTACGACTAATATGTATGACCTGAAATACTATTTTATTTATAATGCTATTAAGAATTCATCCAAAAATGCACACTAGCATTAGGACAGTTGGACATGGGTTAATCAACATCTTCTCTGCCAGATAACCTCATGACAGAAATAAAGCCTCTTATGAGTTATTTATTATAAATGTATTTTACAGTTTAATGATATTATGAACCTCTCCGGATACATACGTTTAACTGAAAAGGGTAGAAAGGATGAATGAGTTTAACACAAAGAGATTGAAGTGCATATAATCAGATATTAAAACAGGTGATGAGTAAAGATAGGGTGTACAAAGCGATGCGTGATGAAATCTAGGGGAAGTGTGGTTACTTATTGGTGAGTTAATGGGGTGAGAAGAGACTGAATCAGCAGTATACATTTGTCCACAGGAAGGCAAACAGCTACTGGGAATTGGCAGCTTACAATGTTAGGGCTAACAGCCACAAGGTTGTGCAAGGGGCCAGTAGTCCAAACCATAAAAACAAGCTCATACAGGAAAACATTAGGACAATATGATTTTCTCTTTGCTGCACAAATGTTTGCCTCTTCTTGCTTGCTATCTGATGATTTATCAGAGCAAAATATTGTGCAGTCCATTCATTAGATAGCGCTAACAACTGGCCACACAGCTGTGGCGCTGTGACTACATACAGCAACATGAGGGAATCTTTACAAAATAATCATTGTGCAAATCTGTTATTTTAAAAGTGTAAATTATTGTCTTATACATAAACATAAAACACTTTGTTTATTTTATGAAACAATCTTGGGACAAACAAGTAGTTTAGAGGAATTGGCATCAATAGAAAAACGGCACAGACAATATGTGTTGCAGCACAAATCAATAACATTTAAACTTTGATGACTTCACAGAGTTTCTGAACCATTGACAACATGATTGCTAAAGAATAATCCTTCTGTTTTTCCCTTCCTCTCTCCTTTCCACAGATTGGTGTGACTAGAATTAACCTAGTCTACCAGGAGTACTGTACACTTGTTGAATATCAAAGCAAATACGGTTCTTTATTCCAAAACAGGGGGATGGGGTAATAAAATAGAAAAAGCCATAGCATTGAAGTGCAAGCAACTATGAAAAGCACAGCTAGCCTCACCATGCCCCCCAGCAGCAGAGCATCTACCAACAACCTCACCATAATGGAAACCCTCAACAACACCTCCCTACCCCCTCCAACGTTGTCCTGCAGCATAGACGAGTCATACAAATACATTTTCCTCCCCATATGCTACTCATTCACGTTCATTTTCAGCATCTGCCTCAATTCTGTCGTGCTCTACCGCTCGTTCCAACGAACGAAGCGCTGGAATGCCTCATTAATCTACATGGTTAACCTGGCCTCCACTGACTTCATGTACGGTCTGTCCTTGCCTTTTCTCATCGCTAGTTACATAATGAGGGACTGCTGGGTGTTCGGAGACTTTATGTGCCGGCTGGTCCGTTTCCTGTTCTATTTTAACCTCTACTGCTCCATATTCTTCCTTACCTGCATCTCAGTGCATAGGTACTTGGGCATCTGCCACCCAATGAGGACCATTACGATGGAGAACAGGAGGGCAGTCAAGTGGATTTGTGTGATAGTTTGGATCGTGGTATTTGCTTTAACCTGCCCCATCTTCCGGTTTGCCCAAACTGGACTTGCGACACGATTGGCAGGGAGTAGCAGCGATGCCAGCAGTGTCGGGGATCTCGAACTGCAGTTCTCAAGAAACAATAAAAGTATACATGACGATTTGGAAGGGATGTTAGAGGAGTTCCAGAACTGTTGGGACGACGCAATTGACAGGGAGTTCTCCGATTACGTACCCTATGGAATCATACTGCATTTGTTGGGCTTTTTTGTGCCGTTTTCCATAATTGCCTGGTGTTACTCTCATGTAGTTCTTACTATATTTAGGACACTGCACTCTCAGCCACTGTCGCCTCGAGGTCAAAGAACATCACAAGAAGGAAATGGAGCTGGTGCAGATGGAGGAACAGGACAAAAAGAGAGCTCTGAAATGGCAAGCACGAGAGCAGGGAAATTTGGAAATGACAACAGGATTTCCGTTTGCCTCGGCGCCCACTCGCCGTATACCCGTCGCCGACGCAAATCTATCAAGACCATCATCACCATCACCCTCCTGTTTGCCCTCTGTTTCTTCCCCTTCCATGTTACCAGAACTATTTTCCTTATTCTTAAAGTCACCAAAGGAGTCCCATGTCACACAATGGCCGTGGTCTCCATGTGCTACAAGATCACAAGGCCTTTGGCGTCATTTAACGCGTGGCTTAACGCACTCCTTTACTTCCTCACCAAAGAGAAGATTGGTGGTCATTGCTGTCAAGCAGAAAGCAATAATAGTCAGAACCACGGTGGGTTTTTCTGGCCACTGAAGCTGATGGGAAAAACAGAGGATGTGGAGGAAGGAAGGATGGAAGAAGCAATTGATGAGAAGGGAAATAAAGATGTTAATAACACTCAGGTGTACATTCATGATTAACATGAATTAAGTTATTAATTATTTAATGAATGATTAAGCTCGTATGCACCATAGTTGTAGGCTCTTACGGATGATTATAACGAATATGTTGGTAAAGGGCAACTAAGCAATGTCTTAGACCAAAAAATGATGATGTACATAAAAAGTAATATATATAAAATGTAATGTATATATTATATTTGATATGTTGTACAGTAAGAGGACTCAAACATCTTTGTAGGTATATGGCATGAGCTATTTACTGTAGACAATGCAGGTTGGCATGCATTGGGACAATAGGTGTCTACAGTATACAGAATGTATGTACATGTATTATTTCTTCTGAAATGTATCATATATTTGAGAAAACATTTGGTAATAGTGCTTCACTCTTTTTATCACATGATATATAATGTCACATCCCCTAACACTACATTTTTGACTGATGATGTTGTCCAGTAGAAGCATACACTACAAAATATTGATAGTTTTGTGTGTATTTCTTAATAACTCGCAGATGTTAAGCTTGCCTCTCCAATACAAGCATACAGCCTCTGAGGATACAAAATTAAAGCATCAAGCCTTTGCAACTACAAACAGAAAATATGCAATAATGCCTTTTGTAAATTTAGATATTTGAAAAGGTATGTTTAGATTATGTGTAGTTGTAATATGTTTATTGTAATGATCGGGTATATTATTATGTTTGTTATTTTACTGTACATGTATGCAAGTTACTTCATCTTCCCAACCATTGTATGCAGTAAGTCATATTTAGTCAGTCAAAACATCAAAAAATATCATTAAAACGAAAAATATTTTTAAAATTAAAAATAAATTATAATCCTCCATGGTGAATTATGTTGTAAGAGGTAAATACTTTTGTAAAAATGGTAAAATATTCATTAGTAACATTAAACTAACATTAGCGTGAGGAAGTAGCAACAGTTGCACCATCATTCAACTTGAATGCAGGTCCAAGGCACCCTAACAGACACGTGCATGTGCCTGACATGAGTGTTTAAACCACTAGGCGGCAGGTGAGGCATTACGATAGTGATGGTATACAGTATGTGTCATTTTGGTTTGCGTTGGTTCTAGAGCAGCAGATCTATGTTCCCATGTCTTTATTTGTTCACTCGTTTGGTATCCTCCTCAATATATTTAGGAGACGTATTATGCCAGGGTCTCTAAGGTCTGCTGGGGTCACAGGGGCACCAAAATGCATCCACCAAAACGCCCTTAAGTGATGCCACATCAGCCTCGTCAAACACTTCTAAATGACATACACAACATGTCTTTAAATAAAATGTGTTTTTCACACAACTACATTTGTACTAAATGACAAATACAAATGAGGCCTGCTGACCTATACAACCTATTACCTATTACTATTACCTATTTCTATCACCTATTACTCAGCGGATAGCACATATGTAGGTGTCTAGATAAGCCTACTGGTTCTTATGTCTACAGGTGCTGAACTCTGTATTTCATATTATTCAAAAAAGGCTGTTTTGGGGATCAGAAAATTACAACAATTATCAAATATTATAATATATTAAAAAAATGTTTATATCCCATCTCTTCCCAAATGAAACATATTTTCTTACAACAACCATAGCGCTAATACATCTGAAAATAATTATAGTGCTGTTTAAAGCATGTTGATCTTTGACTTGAACTAAGTGTGTTCGCTGAAGCACCCATATGGTGCAAATCTTCACACCAGATTGGCCATATGGTAATCTACTCCTACTGGGAAAATTGGAGGTGGGAAATATATAGTTTTATAGGATGCAAAGAATAATGAGAAATTGTCATAAATAATAAAGATGTACAATCTGTAGGAGTTTTCTGTAAATAATTGTCTATTAGATTGTTGTATATAAGATACTAAGGTAATGCAATAATAAATCATCTTTCTTACACTAAATGAAATCCACCCAGTTGCAGTTGTTGAGTATGTTTCTATGCAATATGGTGCAACTTATGGACAAGAACTTTCATCAAAATTTTGCCAGTTGTATAAATTCTGTATCTTGTGAATGATTAGGAATGTGTGCTGTCTTTAAAATTATGGCTAAGCAGTCATTCAATTCTACCATTACCACGGGCTATCCAGCAGGTGGCTACAGTTCGACATGCAAAATATCCTGACTGACATGGAATTTTCATAAATGAAACAAGTAATACACTCTATGTGTAATAATACTCATTTGAGAGTTATCTGTATACACTATTCTGCTAATCTATGCAACTGCCCAGCTTTCCACAGACTAACTCAAGAAAAGCATATGCCTATATCTTCTCCCTATGCTATTTTGTTGTAGTAGCCTATGTTATTACTTTAATTCTTAGAAAATAAATACAAAATGTGGCTAATTAGAACAATATGACCTTTAATATCAAACTAATTTATAGCTGTAGGCCTACTAAAACTGAATACGTTTACTTATAATGACTGGTATAGACTATTGTAGCTTAGGCTATAAGTTTTATTAAAGTTAAATTCATTTTAGGCTACTGACTTTAAACAAAGATTGTTTAAATACTGCTTAAGCTATCAAGAGCATAGGCTATTAAGGAATGCATGCACAGCACACTTAATGTCTGCGTCGCTGATATTAACATTTATTAATTTAGGCCTATGCTATACAGAGTTTCAAACCTTTAATATGGTAGCCTATAAGTTCCATTTTTTAAATGACTTTCATGTCTGCAATATTTTCTAGGTCTTTTCTAGGCACAAATGGTGACTGTCCTCTCTTGGCATACTCTGCTGCATAGAAAATAGCGTAAAGAACTATCGTTGACCTACTGTAGGGGGAGACAAAACATACTTTTTTTTTTTGCTGACTTCCCGGTCCTGAAGATTCAAAACACAACTGATAATTTCCCGTCCTGCACTACGCGTAGAACAACCTTGTGACAGTTATTAAAATAAAACAAAAAATAATATAAAATCGCAGGAACACTATTATGTAATACAAATTGAGGATATCGGTTACGCTGACTGATACGCACATTTTGCAATTGATAAAAAATTACTACATGCCCGCTTGAATTTATATTTATTTTTTTTCTCCACTATGTGTGTCACCGCTGTGTGTAGAGCCGCCGAGGCAACGAGTTGGCGCCACTTTCAAACCCTCCACTGAGAGAATGAGAGCCAGGCTTGAAAAATATTTTCAACAAATATTTATTTTAATTCTTTCTAATCTGAATTTAAAGAGGACTAATTATGTATTTCCTTCACATTGCATTGGGACATGCTTCTCAAAGGTAAGTTGTATTTGTTACACATTTTGTCCAAGTAGCATATGTTTGTTAAAAAACATATTTAGGTTATTATGCTTTATTTTATGCATATTAGCTTAGGTAAAGGTTACAGTATAGGGCCTACCATTTTGCATGTTCAGAAACCTTTCTCTGGTTCATGCTCTGGTTTAAATGTATCAAATGTGCAAATCCTAAAACAATGTTACATTGTAGGGATGCCACTTATTTAAACTTTGTATCAAGCCCATTTCTATTTGGTTTCAAATGCATATACTTTTCCTCTGGGGAGGGGGCAGCTTGGTAGCCTAATGCATATTTGATGTTAGCATTGACATTAACTTTGACCGTTATCAATAAGTAGCTACGTGTTTCTGTATGACATAGGAGGAATTGTTCAGTCGAAAGAAAAGACACTCGCGGACACTCCCCCGTTCATGGCTCAAGTAGCGGTTGTGGACCCTCCCAGACTAGGCCTACGTCACTCAAGGGAGTGCAGCCTAAACGGACACTGTGGGCGAAACCACGACACAAGTGAATGTATCTGAGCGTTGCGTCGTTGTGCTAGGCGCCGTCATACGTGTTCTTTTTTCGGTACTGCGTTTACAAAAAATATGGTCTCAAACCATTGCCCATCACCATATAATATAGCCTGAATATAAAGAGAGAACATCTTTATGTAAACTACGGAATAGAACATGCCGCCCTCCCTTCACGTGGGTTCACACATAATGTCCTCTTAAAGAATATGATCGCAGATCATGGACCAGACCCTTCATGCAACCCCCACCCTTCAAGGTGCCATCTCATCCCATTCGGTGCGTAAGGAAAAAAGGGTTTTCCGTAGATGTGTGAATTTTTTTTAAATTGATTATAATTAAACAAAACAATAGAGAATAATTGTAAAGTTGAAAAAAAATAGTTTTTTTAGAGTTAAGTTCTAAGGAATCGCCCCAATAAAATATTATTGAGTCAGCAATATATTAGGCTACCTGTCAGATCTTCTACAGATAATACCGAGAACACGTAGTCTAAATATGCACACATGCTTTAAACAAATTGTATATTATCTTAAACTCAACAGAAAAGAACAGAATGTAGATATAAACTTATAACATTGATCACCAGAAATGGCTTGAGTTGAAACAGTCAAATAACATTATGGGTTCTTTACAAACACCCACCCAAAACTTTCAAATGTGATACTGTAAATTCCTTTAGGCCTATCCCAAAAAGCATACACCTTACGTACTTCTATTTAAGGTGTATGCATTATATTTAATGTGTAATACAAATATTTGTATTGAGGAAAATCGAAAATATTCCTTGAGTGTAGTTCAAGTTGATTTAACATACAAATTCTACCTCAATATAAGTTCATAAGGTAAGCGAATGTAGTAAACAGAGTATATTTAATTTGTAATATCTGGTAGGCCTGAACGATACAGTTGTGTATGTTGAGCTTAGTTAAAAAGCAAGCATTTTTATTTTTTATTTTCTTTACTTTTGTTGCATTATGAAATTATTGTGTTTGCTATGCTATGTTGTCTGTGTTAAAACTGGATTCTTAATGATCTTTTATAGTGTTATAACAGTGTACTGAAGCACATTGTATAGCCCATTGATATAAGGCCAAATGGACACATGATTTTGGTGTTTACACTATTTAACAAGGCATAAATACTTTTTTGAGGGTTTAGGCGTAGAGGTAGCTGCTTTACATTAAATCATGACAAAAATATTGGCTTCATATTTTCTCTGTAAATTAGAGAACAATGCCCTTGTCTTCGCATGTTCCACGTGTGAATAGTATGAGACCTGACTGGGGGTGGGAAATGCCTCGTAGTCCTTTGGTGAAACTATGTAGTTTGAGAATAGCACTTTCGCCACAGCCCCCTCCCTCCCTCTCTCAACGGATACAGAACACACTACAGATCTCATGACCAAATTACATTATTGGCCAGTCACAGACTGGAACAATCCCTGTACATTTGTAACCTATTTTTTTGTTATTACCCTTTTCCTTGCAAATGTTTTATGAAAAGAAGTGAGAGCATCTCATTGGGGGCATTACACGTTTATTTTAATTTTATTTTATCTACTTGCTTGTAGGTTTTTGGTGTGGCTGAGTGTGTGTGGGTAGCATCAAACACTCACATGCCATGTTTGAAAGAACATAAACTTACTCACACAACCACACTTTCCCCATTTTACTTCCCTCCCTCTTCTGGCTTTGAGCAACTCGTTCCCACTGTTTTCATCTTCTCATCCCATCTCCCAAATGTTATCTATGCTTATTAGTTCATTTTGTTCTTCCTTTCTTAATTTCCTTTTTCATTGCTTGCTTCTTTTTTCTCCTGCTATCTTTCTTTCCTTCTTTCTTTTGCTCTGAGCTGGCTGACTGAGAAGCTTGGCAAGTGTACAAGACTAGCGCAGCTAGTAGAAGCACTGCACTAGCGCAGCTCAGCCAAACATCCCTCACCACTACAAAATCATTTTTTTACCTAGAAACGCTTGCACCGACAGACCCTTAATTTAGTAGTCATCTTGCACACTGCCAGGGGGATGCCCAGCATTTCTTTCAGATTTTTCAGCACCTATGAAAATGTTGATTTGTAATGTAGAAAGTGATGGCTGGGGAAAAAGGCTACAGCCTTGTAGGTTTTTATGCCTACTGAGCCTTCTCAGTCTCGCAGTCTCTCTAGTTCGAGCTCCACCGAGGCAGCACAGCATTCAGAAGAAGACAGTGTGGGATAGACAGAGATAAAGAAAAAGGTAGTTTTGTAAAGGTAGGCAAAAGGCCAGAAAGGTAGTAAGGGGGCAATTTGTTTTGGGGGGCCAATTTTTGGCATTGGGATCAGAGCCCTCCCCAACTAGGAAAAGAAACAGGAGCAACCAGAGCCACTCATAGGCCTTTTTAATCCTCTCTTCCTTATATTAGACTATTAGACGTCCCTTGATACATGTTTGTAGTGGGCAATGTGATCTGGTATAAGTGAGTGTGTCTTGACCTTTTTTAATGTAATGTCTTTGTATTGTGGAAGAGCTTATCTTTGCTGCTTTGCTGTTGCATTTAAATATTACATCCTAGCTATTTATAAAGTGGATCAGACTGTCATTTTGTGCACTGAATTTAGCATCAGCATCTACAAAATATATCAGTACCTACAGCACATGAGATAAGTCATTTGTTTTTGGAGGTGTAGTTCCAGTATTGGGGGGAGTAGTCAGTAATCTGTTTTGTAATATCATTAACCAGCAGCAGACGGTAAGTGAGCATTTCATTTTTTTCCCTGTCTTTTCCAAAGTTGTAAAACTGGCCACTGTTAACTTTGAACGGATAGACAAACAGGCCAGAAGAAAAAAATGTATTTTGATCTTTACACAGCTTGTCTTCCTTTTCTTCCCTCTCATTCTTTTTTTCTTTCCCTCCACCGCAGTTTCTACTGTACAATACACTCTCTCACCGTCTTCCTTGACCTCTTGCTTTACGTTCTCCCTTCTCTCTTTATTCTGTTCTCTCTCTTTTCAGTTTTAATGAGGCTGGCAATTTGAGGCTAAATCTAATGCCTGCTGCTTCTGTAACTGCTGACGTGAGCTCTTGCTTCAAACCCAATAATCTTCCACGGGGCAACGCACCTCTCACTCTATTTGTGATACAGTGAACTTCTATGACACTAGAAACTAGTTGATTTTACTTCCATTATGACTATGAAAAGCTTAGCTGTTTACTTTTTTATCGTGGATTTGCTGTTTGTCATTACTTTTGAAGTACATTACTTTATTTTTTATCACCAATTGGTTATGTCATAGAGTAGGCCTACTTAAAACAAAAGAACATTGATATTTATGTTTTCTAGTTTCACCTTGCTTACATATTGAGGTGTCAATCTCATGTTATGATCAGTTCTTCCAGAAATAAAATGTAGTCCGACTTTTGTGAAGTTGGTGGTGTTGGGGTTGGCGGGAGGGGGGTTGGGGGGGGGTGATGCCATTTTAGTCATCTAACACCTATTTAATAGACCTCTAAACAGATTATCCTGTGTTGATAAAAACATGATAAGATGTTTTCATGGAACAGCAACTGTTCAGAAAAGATGATATGTTTTATCTATTGTTACCAGCATCCTATTCTGTATTGTTTTACTATACTGTAGGCCATCACCAATATTTGGCAAGGTGCTGCCATATATGACTGGATTGTCTTTTGGTAAATCAATATTGGGAACATTACCTATGTATTGTGTTAACTGTTTTGAATATGATATCATAAATGTATTTATCTTACTGACCACTGACTGGGCAATACAAGCTGTATTTTTTTTAGGGCCACATCAGCATGCTAATAAGAAAACCTTCCAAAAAGTGTTGCTCTATCTCTATTCTATAGCCTGTTTAAATTATGTTGAATTTCCTAATTCCTTTAACTCCCAATGTCAGGTGTGTGTGTGTGTGTGTGTGTGTGTGTGTGTGTGTGTGTGTGTGTGTGTGTGTGTGTGTTATCTGGTAAAGAAGATGGAGCTATATACCTGGTTCTGAGTGAATAATATCAGTTCAATCAATGGTGCTACCCCTACATTCAAATATAATTTCAATATAAATTAAATATCTCTTTAGCATACACACTACATCTGTCATCATCCAGTCAGTCAGTCTCCCACTAAATCTAAACCTGATTTTATAAGATAACTGTAAATCAACTTAAAACATAAACACACACACACACACACACATACATGTATACAATATACATCAGTCAATAGTGTTTCACTCAATGCAACATTGTTTGTAACTATAATATTAAAGATTAAACATTTAAAAAACCTAGATACACTTTTTGGGAAATGTTTTTATAGGCCTTAACAGTTAGTAGAAATATAAATTAAAAATGTATTTTGTTTGTCGTTTCATTATTAAATGTCATTGAGCATAACATTTGTTATTATTGCATTGTTTTATCTATGGTCTCTATAATATAGTATAATTGTCAAGATGATGGAAGAGCAATTTAGTCAAATGAAATTACTACGATTTTCAGTTACTTTTGCCCAGTAAGCATTTTGCATAGAGAATAATCATTTGAACTCCCAAAGTAAAAGGCCATCATAAAAATCACAAAAGATCCACTATTAAATATCTATGAGTATTTTAAAGGAGAAAAATAGCCTTTCTCAAAGTAGTGATTGTAGCAAAAATAGTATTCTTAACTATTATGGTATGTGCTCTTCCTCCATTTTGTCCACTTGTTCTTTCAACCATTTTGTAAATGTGTAATTCATTTCCGTAAAATGTTTGCCTTGGTGTGTATACTCTATGTAACATTTATATACATTTTTTACGTATTATTCAAATTTTTGTTTTATTTTTTTATTTTTTAATTAATTTTAGTGAACTGGTTTACTTATCTCTTCTGCAATTTCTCTATAAGGTCAAAATTGTATTTGGTCGCGTGCACATCTTGTAAAAGTATGCAGATATGTAATGTATTTGGTTGTGTGTACATTGTGTAAAAGTATGGCAAATATGTAATGTATTTGGTTGTGTACAACATATAAAAGTATGCAAATATGTAATGTATTTGGTTGTGTGTACATTGTGTAAAAGTATGATAAACATGTAATGCATTTGGTTGTGTACAACGTGTAAAAGTATGCAAATATGTAATGTATTGGTGTTGTGTACATTGTGTAAAAATATGACAAACATGTAATGCATTTGGTTGTGTACAACGTGTAAAAGTATGACAAACACGTAATGTCAACAGCTAGACTGGAAACTTCAGGCTATAAATCTCTTATTCATTTGACATTTTTTATTTACATATTGTCCAGTTTGTCTCTACAGCTTTACACCAACCTTTTGGACAAGCCCCACTTCCTGCTCTTCACCATGAGCCTCTACAGGAGACCAGAATCATACAGTATGGGGATTCAATGGACTCCAGGTGCCACTGTAGCAGCACATCATGTTTTGAAGATATTTGATGAAACACTCCAAATCATTATGTGCTGCCACGGTGATGCCTGGATATTACACAGAAATATTGATTAGATACTATACTACATTTGTCTTTAATGTGTGTGTGTGTGCATGTGTTTTTATGTTTTATTCTGACCACTCTTATTGTCAATATGATGTCATCCCATCCCTGTGTTTTCTGAATGAAACTATTTTTTTAATGCTTTAAAAGGCGAACCAAGCAAAGTTTAAGTAAAAAAAACATTTATTTACATAGAATGTGCATAAAAAAAACGAATATATTTCAAACTATGTACAGTACACCCATGTCAGATGGCGATATAAAAAAATGTTTTGAACAGAACAAGCCATTACCGGACACACATGTTTACCAATAAGATTAGTATTTGCACAGCTGCGTTTAAACCAATAGGTATTAATATACAGTCCAAAAACGTCTGTTTCCCAGGGGAAACAAGTTATTTGGTGACTGGACAATTTGTATTGTAATTGATAATTAGCTTGAGTGATAGTACCTTTTCATGTATTAGGGAAACGAGTATACCATTCATTAATGGGTATGGCAGTGCATCAGCATTGGAAATTAATGAGTTGCTTCAGTAGATGTACCTGTACTGTAGTCTAACAGAGTGGAAAGAGCTAAAGTACACCTGTTATTGTTTTTTCAATTAGAAAAGATTCATAATGTCCAATTAGCATTTTCCCCTCAGAAACAGTGATTCTTGTACTGTATGCCAACTGACAATGTGTCAGCCACCCAGGTTCGTTCACATTATATATATATATATATATATATATATATATATAAATTAAATATCACATTCTGTACTTTTGAAAAATAAAATGTCCATTTCGCCAATGATACTTAGTGGTAAGGTAGTGGATTCCTAAAATAAAGTTTGATGTACAACTTCTCCAGTTGTCAAACCCTTACCTGCTACACAATTCCTCTAACTGTACTCTGTGTCCCAATTGTAAATCTTTATTTTAATTTTGATAGAACTCTTTGAAAAATATTTAGAGAATGTTATTACATTTGTTTTGGTGGGAAGAAACAACAGTAATGGACTCAGACATTTGGACCCCACTGTATATTACATTTGTATATTAAAACATTTATGGGTTATGAAATTTACACACCAATTTTATTTATGAGATTTACTCACTTGTTTCTGAATTGTAAGCCACAGCAAATCTCAACAGATGAAATGGAACACACATGAACAAAGATCACAAATAAAATAAAAAGTATAAGCTAAGCAGTGAGCTACATGTAATTCTGTTCATCAATAAGAAGAATGTAGGTATACATATTTCTAACCTTAACTGTACAGGATTCTTTTTCATATAATACACTGTCACATGCCTTAACAATTTCACGTTCATATTTTACTTTTGTTTTACATCTTTTCTTCTGCCTGGCAATAATCGACACACAATGACCATTGTTGCCTTCAAGAAGGTGGATACCTGAAAGGGTGGCATTACAAGAAAGTGTTAAATTGTCTGGCATCTCTTTACCAGTAGGCCTCAACATAGTAACAGCATCAATGTATAAGCTAGTACTGCAGCAATAACTACAACCTACAGGTGAGCCCACCACCAGTGTGTCTAGCAGAAGCAGCACATCATTACTGGGAGCTTCTATCACTGCTGCCAGTAGGATAAGTGCTGCTCCAGTAAGACACACACACTTACATCCTGTGCAGCAGGACTATTTGTGACCCACTGAAGCTTGAGTCAACCTGGAAATGTCTACGATTCAGTACATGTTAATGTATAGATTGACATACAGCCCATATAGGACTTAGCATTCAGGGGTGGAAGCGCCTTTGTAGAACATTTGAATGGATGTCCCTTGTTTAGTTTTAATTCAGATGTATACCTTTCAACCAAGAATACATTGCATATAAATAAATAAAATAATCTGTTTCCACACATTTGTGTTGAAGCACATATATTTCTACAGCACTTCAAAAGCCCTTGAAGTTCTTGTTTTGATGTGTTGAATTGAAGAGTATGCTTACTAGGGAAAGAAAATTACATCATCATCAAGACGTTACTTACTAGTCAAGTGTAAAATCCCAATATATTAAATACGTTTAGTAATGAAAACAATTATCGGTGTAGACAAGATGTCAAAGGATCAGTCCACAAAATTAGGTAGAAATATTTACAGTAAATGTTATGTTTGCTGTAGATATGTACACTGTAAAATCAATAAAATGAGGTTATTATATTGTTAAAAGGAATCGGCCTACACCGAGAAGAGTATTAATTACCCACCACTCAGCCTGGAATGCTGCAGGGGAATATTTCCACTATCACCCCTTCAGCTGTACAATTGCTCTGATGCAACTGCAGCACAAGAGTAGGATACAACCTTTTTTACCCAGCACTCCTGGCATCAATCATCCTGGTTTTGTTGGGGGTCATTCCTTAAGAAATCAATTAACTGACCTAATCATAATTATGCACAAAATACATCATGAAATGTTATTCACTTTATTATTGCTGTGTTTTGCCCACATATATCAAACTAAACAAAAAATAACTGAAGCTAAAAAAACAAAGTTATAAATAGAAAATATATATTTTTTAAAGCTAACAATTCTAAATTATTCTCCTGCAGGTTACTTATTCAGCAATGTCTGAATATATATGCTCAGAAAAAATATTCTACAATAATTATAACTTTCATAATGGAATGAACTAGCCTAAAGTTAGCTACATTTGCACATTAACAGTAAAAAAAGAGAATTTAAACAAAACAATGAACAAGACACTTGAACATTTTAGTTGGTTACTTCATGTATATTTCTTTTCCACAATATTTACATAGGAGATTCCTTTATATGCAAATCTGATTCATATGGGCACAATGAAATGCTCTTCTAGATGTAGAATTAAGACCTTCCTATACAACTGAAGAAAATACTAAATACTTAATTTCATGCTGATTCTCTGGACTTTTTCCTGAATTACTAAGTCACTGAAGTACAAAAAATAAATCTATTTACAGCCCAAATGGTTATCACAATAGAATCAGCTTAAGACTCAAACTAGGGAATCGAGATGAAGGTCAACGGGAGAGGAGTGGAAGGTCACTGGAATTCATTATGAGATTTGAGTCCAAATTCAGATTGTCTGTGGAAAGGGAAAAAAATATTAAGATTTACTAGTATGCCAGAGAGCTACAGCCAGGTTTAACTAGAGATGTATCTATTGAAAAGGAGCTGTATTCAATTATAACACACTTGCAAATGTGCAAACAATAGCATAAAACAAACATGTTGCAAACTGCTGCTCTAAACTGGTGTAAAATCTTAATTAAATTACCATAAAATTTGTCAGGAACTCTAAGCATAAAAATAGATTTAGTATAATAAAGTATCATGGTCCCTACTGACAATTAACCTGATATGTAGAGACTACTTTACTTTGACGCTTATCAACAGAACCACTTTGAGTAGACAGTGTTTTCTATTAAGTTTGTTTTGTTTTCAAATAGGCATACATGTTTGTGTTTATGTGATAAATGAGAGTATATAAAAATTGATTTAAACAGGATAACGTTTAAAATGCATAATAATTACAAATAAATAGTTTTAAAAACCTTTGTATCAGCTCTTTTAAAACTATATTTTTATATGCTGTACATCAGCGGACATAATATTAAAATAAGATAACTACAGTGGAGGTTTTATCAAAAGTTCAATATCTCAAATAGGCTTTTCACACTGCACTTTTTCAGCATTTATAGAATCTTCTTAGGCCCGGGATAAGAAAGCATTCACATTGGCATGATCCTGGAAAATACCAATATGGGCTGAACCCAACTTTAGCCCAAGGCTAGCTGTCCCTGTTCCGGAGCAGTCCCCTACGTGATTTGGAACACGGCACATTTAATCCAGGACTAGTAGAAGTGCAGTGTGAATGGTGTAGCCTGTGTCTGGATAACACGGGGCTAAGAATGTACATTGGTTTTATACAGGAGAGGAATGCTAAAATTATGTGGTAATGCTTGATTTTAAATAAATGCAAATTACATTAGTTCAATTAGTTGATTGTTATTGCAAGGTGTAACCAGAGCCATGTAGAAGAGAGTCACTCCAACAGAAGTTCTAAATTCTCAACGGTCACATGGTTTATGCAGACGCAAAACAGTTCCAGGAAGTGCTTGTGAGCAATTTAAACAGATAAAAACAGACACATGACTGTAATTTTTGGTAATTAGTCAATAAATGCATCATTTGCAATATAATGTATAGGGTACTTCTTGTATTTGACTCCGGGAACCGTTTTGCATTTCCATTTGAGAGAGCGGAGTGGCCTCTTCTACATGAATCTGGGTGTGACCATTACTGTGTGTTTAATTACTATAGACATATATTATTTATACATATATTATTTATATATATATATATATATATATATATATATATACACACATACATACATACACACGTATACACATACATATATACACATACACATACATATATACATAACATTGTTTAAACCCTTTACAATAAAGATCTGTAAAGTTATTTAGATTTTTACAACATTATTTTTGAATTACACAGTTCTGAAAAAGGGGTGTTTGTTTTTTTGCTGAGTATATATACAGTTGCAAGAAAAAGTATGTGAACCCCTTGGGATTACGTGGAGTTTTGCATGAATTGGTCATAAAATG
>JAODLL010009110.1:0-30864 GCA_026546735.1 Forbesichthys agassizii | reverse complement strand
CTCTCTCTCTCTCTCTCTCTCTCTCTCTCTCTCTCTCTCTCTCTCTCTCTCTCTCTCTCTCTCTCTCATCTGCCCATACATCACATATTAATTGTTAGCTCTCTAATGTGTTTTGCTCAGATTTACTCTTTTCATATTTCACGACGGACAAAGAAGTCATGTAATTATGGCCTGTCACCATTGTCTTGGCGACGATGTCTCCAGTGTCTTGACAGCCCTCCCAAGGTGACTATTGGAAGTATTTTAACGCCGGCATGGGGCAGGGGGTTATGGGTAAATGACACTCTAGCGTGCAGCTTCATCTTTTGATTTATATGGATGCTTTAATGACATCATATTCAACGGTGGAAAGGCTTATAAATTAGACGCAGTAGCTAATGGGGGTTAAGGAACCCGGTTTTGTTTTTCCTTAATTTCTTTTTTCTTTGCTTTTTATTTAATTTCTTTTGTTAATTAATTCACTAGGCACGTGGCAATAAACAAAGAAGACCATAAAGAATGAATGTGTGCATCAGAATAACATCAATATGCTTTTGAGGTGGGATATTACTTGAGTCGTTAAAAATAGTTCGAGCTAAAGTTGAAAAGTCTATTTTGGCAAACCTACTGTAGGGAGCTGAGAAACCTATAGTTGGAAGACAAAATAGCGATATTTGTGTGTGCTTTGATTCTCCAAATCACATGGGATCATCTGGGATGGAGGAATTACTGCACTGTGTCTGGAAATGCAATTGCTGTAAGCCTAGCTAGAGGAACATAAATGTTATGCTTGTCTGCAAGATCTCCCATACAGTAACTGCCCTTTAAACCACCAAGTGGGCTTTCATTTGTGTTAGAGGTTAGAAACCTACAAATACGAAAAGTGGCTAATTAGGAAAAGCTGTGTTCATTCAGTTGCAACATACAGTATTTGTATCCTGTATGTAAAATATGATGTATGTAAGAATACAGTGTGATACAAGGCAACAACATATTCATCGTACTAATACTGTAGGTACCATTAACGCCTTTTCCTAGCTGGTAGACAACACGCACAATTACACGTGCACACACGCACACACACACACACGATGTGAATATGAACCATAGGTACAGTACTGTATACTGCCAGTGATAAAGCTATTGACTTTCATGATGGGCCTGCTCAAAGATGAAGCTGGCGTGTGCTTTGGGATTGGCTATCTCTGGAGAGTACATCGTAGTGGATTAAGGCTGTGTTTGAGGTGCACTTCTATTGCACCAATTACTGTATGAGTGACAGACATTGCTGTGTGTCTGGCAGTAATGATGTTGCATGCAACAGATATATTTGTACTCAGAAAGCAACATAATGCAACATAATAATAGTGTATTATGGCTTTCTGACTTGCCGTAGTAGAATGTTGAAGTATATCTTCATTTAGCAGTGCGCTGATGAAGGTCCGCCATGTACCTGCTTGTAAAACTAGTCCCACATGATGGTGTGTAAAACATGACTGCATGCATTCATACATATACTAGATGTTATGTGTTTCTCACTGTTGTTACATTTTTCATTTTCCTACTTTTCCTAAAAATGAGCTAGCTGTAATGTTTACATTTTCATCATTTATCAGATGCTTTTTCCCCAAAGCGACTTAGAAATAGTTATTTGTCATAATAATAATAATAATAATAATAATAATAATAATAATAATAAATAATAATAACCACATCATGTTATCGGAGCTAACACATTATCAATATATCATTACATCTATTTCTAAGAGCAGGACGGATTCTATTTGTTGTATTTTGTTTGTGTAAGAAGAGCCTGCTCACTGGAATTCTCTCTCTTCTTCTGTGGTTTGATAGACGTTCAGAGGAGGAAGTGGACATGGATAAGGTGACAGCTGCCATGGTGCTGACCAGCCTCTCCACCAGCCCATTGGTCAGGAGCCCGCCCGTCAAAGTAAGCGGTAAGTTTTTCCAACCAATCAAAGCACCACACAACTGATAAAGTGCTGGTAGGCCCGTGTACCAAATAATACAGACTTATTTAATGAAGGTTTAAACATGAGGATTAATCTGAAAAATACACGCTGCATCATCTTTCTTTCATCTTGTCTGTATAAAGCTAGACATGTTGTAAACAAGTTGTTAATCCTTAACTGCTAATATCCCAGCCTAGCTAGTTGTCACGCAAAGTACACAGATTTACGTGGTTATTCCACTTCTCTATTTCCCCCTGGTTGTTATGTTGTGTACACAACTTACATTGATAAATGACCTGCTGTGGCCCTGCACCCCCTCCATGGAACGGCTGCTATCCCACAAATCCAAATAAAAGCACAACGGCTTTGGACCGGTGCCACCGGCCTTGGTGGCAGGGATCCAGGGTGGCACGCACCGTGAACGCAAGCACACGCAACAACCCAGAAACTCTGTGCAACCGACCGGCCACCCGTTCTGCAGAGCCAGCGAGCAGCCAAACCCACCAACCTCCATGCTCGCATTGTCGCCACGCGCGTACACTACAGCACATACTTGGTCATACTGTGTACACGTGACACGCAGGATGCACACTAAGGGCTCACGCGCACATGGCACCAAATAGATTACATATTCCAAACATACACATTTAGCTGAAACTGACATCAGTAGATACGGTTTAAATGCAATTGTATGCATTGGGGATTCTTGTCAAGCGAAACGCCAGTTTATCTTGGTTCCTCTTGAGCATACTTTCATATAAGATAATTTCCTGCCAGAGCAGGCTTCCCTTAATGTATAATTTAAATAATTAGCTTTTACGTGTGCTGAACTAGATTGCCCCTATTGCTGGCGAGGTACTTATGTAATGATAATATAAGATATTGACAGATTTAGGACTGTGTGTTTGTGGTGTTTAAAATATATTTGTATTTGTTCTGCAAGAGAGCTACGCCATGAAAGGCACCGTAAACCAAACATAAAAGTAGTTTTTGTTGTTTGTTTTTTGTGTCACAGTCAACAAAGCTGCTGGTGTGATGTGTGTGTGTGAAGTGCAAATACGTCCTTGCTGAACTGGAAGGAGATAACTTTTCTGTTATTTTGTCTGTTCACGTGAAAATATATAACAGGTGACAACAAAAAGCACGGGTTGTATGCAAATACGGCATGTGTGAAACAAGCCAGTAAACATAATTATTATTATTTGCATATATACACGGTTCTATATTCATAACAGACCTTTACTATTTAGCTGACAGCTTTTAGAGTATGCAAAGCAACTGAAATGAGTACCATCACCTGTAAAGGATTAGGCATGTCACTCAAAGATGCGTAGAGGTGGGGCATGTCAGGGATTGAACCCAAGACATTTGGCTGAGAGTCAAATATAGTACCTTAAACACACACACACACACACACACACACACACACACACACACACACACACACAGAGAGAGAGAGAGAGAGCAAACACTAAAATAAAACAACAAAACAGTAATATGTGAAACCGTCTTCCACCTAATGTAATATTTTCTGTAAAATGTAAAAACAAATCATAATAAACATTTTATCTTGCCCTTCTCCTCGTCTTCTCTCCCCCCTTCCTGCCCCCTCCTCCACAGATGGTCTGAGTGGCTCCTGGAAGGACAGTGGCTCCGCGGGGCCCTTCACCCCCTCCAGCTACAGCTCGTCGGGGGGCTACTGGAGCTGGTCGGCCCCCAGCGACCAGTCCAACCCCTCCACCCCGTCGCCTCCACTCTCCGCCGACAGCTTCAAGCCCTTCCGAGCGCCCAGCGTGGGCGGGGTCGGCGGGGGGCCCGCCGTGCCAGAGGACCCCAGTCTGGAGGAGCAGGACGGCAGCAGCCTGCTGTTCGACGAGCCCATACCACGCAAGCGCAAGGTGAAACTTTCTTTATGTCTGTAACAAAGGACCTGATTGGCTTGTGTTTGCTGTAACAAATGGCCTGATTGGCTTGTGTTGAGGATCAACTCAATGTACTCAGCTATAATCCAACAATCATATATTACACCAATGGAGTCTATCCACAGACGAGCCCTAGTAAGGTCAGCATGGCTAATAATATTAGTTGGGTCTTTTTGATTGATGTGTTCTGTTTACAGTAAGTGTTTGAACCCAGACAGTTTAGTCTAAACCTTTTAAAAATGAGCATATTTGTATTGGAAGACTTTTATATTGTCCAGGACAAAAGGTAAATGGCGAAAAAAACACCATACCCAACAGCCTTCAAGAGCATTGTCTTGTCCTACAGGAGCAGTGTACAGCTGTAACAGATCATATCTGACGAGCAGAGGCCTATATTTGTAGTTATCTGCCAGAAGTAGAAGAGAGATGACCTAATAAGAAATGGGTCATTGGGTTATTTAGGATGCCGACATATATAACACACACACACACAATATGGAGTGATTCACGTGTCTCCGTATGTATTGTTGATGCACTGTAGCCGACAGACTAATTTACTGACTGGCCCATGTTGTACTGTACTGTAGCTTTGCCCATGTTGCACACCGGCGGGAAATACCATACTGTACAGTGCACGCGCACACACACACACACACGCACAGACGCACGCACACACGCACACACGCAAAGACACAAAAACACTCGTACTCATTTCCTCCCAGCGCTGACAAGGGCTGTCGCATCACGACCGCTCTCCCAGTCACTCATTATTTCCCACTAGATGGATATTCTTTCACGTTTCTTTGTTCCCTCTCTAACCCTTGTTCTGTTCCACGTTTTCCATCTATTCTCCGCTCTGGATCCTCTTTAGTCCTCTCTCTGTGTCCACGTGTGTTATGTATAGCTCGTCTGCCTGCTAGTTAGCTGATCCCCGTCAATTTCACCGTTTACTTTGTCCCTACCCCTCCCCCTCCTGTTTTTCCTGTCTGTCCACCTGTCTGTCCACGCACGTGTGTCCGTCCTCGCAGGGCGTCTGCCCTTCATAATTACCTCTCAGCCGGCGGCACTGACACAAATGATTTTTTACGTGAACATAAACATTGTGCGTGCTCGCCACGCGCCCGCTCTTCAGATCGATAAAGACTCTTGGACGAGATGTGCGACGCTCTAATTGGGGGACTTCTCACAAAAGAGAGAGAGATATGGAAGGGGGGGGGGGGGGGTGTCGAGACTGAGACACGGAGCGAGGGTCGAGCGGGAATAATGGAGGTTATGGATGAGGCGCTGAATCTCGGCTGGCGTTCACCAACGGCGCGGGAGGCGCGAGCGGGAGACGCGGCGATCGCTGTAATGAAGAAAAGGAGGCGAGACAAAAGGCTCCTGCGCCGCACAAAACAAGTTGCACGCAAACACGCAGAAAGATTTCACAAATGATCCACGCCACGCATCCCTTGTGTTCTCTTGGCAGAAGAGGACCCTTTGGCGCGCCCCATTTAATTAATGGTTAAATGCCACTGTAAAGACACACACACACAGTAGCAGGGCATCTTGCTACCCACAGACAAAACAATGCACAGGGGCGGGGGAATTATTGTTTTGTGTGTGTGTGTGTGTGTGTACGGGCTTGAAAAGACAAAGGCAAAAAGAAATAAAACGAAATGCCTCGTCAAAATTAAGCATGCAGCCTCAACAATAGCTTGATGGACAGGCTTATAATGTCCATTTATGAATGACTCAGGGCGAGATGGACTGTAGGACACGGAGGGTGTCCGTACAACCCCACAAAAACAACAGCTAGTCTCTCTGGTCAGAGACCAGTGTAACTACAGGGATAGAAGATACAGGCGTGTCCACAGTCCATAACTGCTGTCAACTTAATGTGTTTGGACCTTGTTCAGGGGCCTTAACACTTCAATACGCTGAACAATTAATTAAGTGACTGCTGCTCTAGAATTATATATGCTGCTGTATGAACATATGGAATTATATGCTGAAGACACTTTAATAACAGCTAACTCATTTCCGAATGTTAGCAGATAATATGAAAATATCATCTACTGTTTCAAGCCACCGAGGGGCGATCCTATGAATTTACTTCCCATAACTTACTGCGCAGAGCTTTAGTTTGATTGACAGCTGAAAGCTAGAATTGCTGAACCGCTAAATGGCACGGCAATAGATAGTGCCGTTATATATTGTCTGTCCTATTACGCCGTCGGGAACGACTGATTGTGAGATTTGCGGGAAAGCTTGTGTTCTGCTGGGAAGTCTGTTGACGTTGGCTAATGTTACAGTAGCAACATTAATGTTTGAAAATAGGACATTTATTTTTAGCCAACCCACACTGAAGTAATATAATTTGATTGGTTATCATTAGCCAGTAAGATCATTAGTACCGGTGATTTACACCAATTTACTACACAACTCGGTCAGCATACAGAGCATATGTATATGAATGCATAATAATAGTTAAAAATGCATTTGAATTTCATTTTGACTGGCAATCTAGCATCCCAGTTTGGTTATGAGAGGCTAATGCGCACCCACCGTGTGCTCCAGTATACAAACACGATAAAAAAGTTGTTTAAAAGTTCTCCTATCTAACTTTTATGTCACTATGGAATTCAACAAGTTGTTTCGGAGAGCACTTTGCTAGAAAAGGTAATTATAATTCAAAAGACTACTCAGATGTACTAGCATACTGAATCACAATTAGCACAAATAAGTTTGACGCGGTTGCTCAGCAGAAATCCTTCAGTGTGTAAGACAGCTATCAATGTGCGGGGCTCGGGTGATCTCTGACAGTCGCCTCGCTGTGTTTCCTCTCAGAACTCCATGAAGGTGATGTTCAAGTGTCTGTGGAAGAACTGCGGGAAGGTTCTGAGCACTGCCGCCGGCATCCAGAGGCACATACGCACTGTCCACCTGGGGTAAGAGATAAACACGCACACACACTTATAACCTTTCATCTGAGATTGTCAAAAACAAAGGATTAATGTTTTTAGGATTATCGCCACAGTAACACTCCCTGCTCCTAGTTGCATGCGCGTGCGTGCGCATTATGTGTGTGACAGTGCATGGCACAGAAGAAATCCCTGGCCCTACATTATCTCACACCTCAAACTCAACACTGACATTCAATTCCGCTGAACCTACACTCCCCTGTAACGGCCACACTCCCAAGGCTTGGCGGGTGACAATAAAAGTGTCATTTCCATGTTTCTGAGCAAATAGGAGCAGTAAATGGTAGCGCTAATACACAGCCGCTGTAATTCACCCCACAGGTGAGACCATAATCGCCCGTGAGCGCCCGCCTCATAGTATCCAGACTAATGGGATATTCACTTGAGCTTTAGGCCGCGCTTTATGCTTCTCCTTTCACTGTGTGCATTTCTATTGCATTCTGATTTCTGATTCTGTTTGCGTCCCTCCTTTGTGCCATGCCCCCCCTCCCTTCCCTCCCCCCCCTCCCCCTCCCTCCCTCCCTGACCGCTCCGCCACGCCTCCCTCAGGCGTAACTGTGACTCCGAGTGCAGCGACGGCGAGGAGGACTTCTACTACACGGAGATAAAGCTCAACACAGACTCGGTGGCCGACAGCCTGAGCGGCATGTGCCCGGCGTCGCCGTCCTCCGGACATGCCCACGCCCCGCCCCCGGCCCCGCCCCCGGCCCCGCCTCCACCCAGCCAGCCGTCCCACGACACCAGGGAGCACCACGGCAACACCAACGGCAACGGAATCACGCCGCTCAGCCGCTCGGCGCCGAGCGCCCTCTACCTCATTCACTCTGACCACGCCTACCAGGTGAGGCCACGCCCCCCATCACCTCAAAATCCCCACGCACAGTGTTGGTGTTTGATTGTGTATTGGGACCCCCGTTACCTGTCACCTAGGAAACCACTGCAACAAAATAATCCAAAAAGTATTTAAATGGGGGGTAAGATTCCATTCAACATTCTTATAAATAAATATAACAAATATATACAATCATTCATAAATTATTACTCAAAATATGTAACAAGTATAGTGTTGTTATTATTCTAACTTAAAATACAAGTTGTAAACAAAAGAAATAAAAAAAACAACATTCGTATTATGGTTTTACTTATGGTTTGATGGTTGTCTCACACATACTTACTGTAGACACACACAAGCACACACAGGTGGTTGTCTCTCACACGCACTTATGTACACACACCTTCACTGTTAATCAATGTTCATGAAGATAGATATACTACATTCAAACACACAAATCAGGCTATGCAAACACACGCACACAAAGTAAAAATCTATTTCCCCTGATCCTAAAACTCTCTCTCTCTCTCTCTCTCTCTCTCTCTCTCTTAGCTTCACTATATGGTTCTTTCCTCTTTGTCCTGTTTACTCTCTCTGACACACACATCCACAAACTTGTCAGAGACAAATGCCTCAGGTTGGATTATCACTTACTGCTTTTTAAATGTAAGGTGAAATAGTTAGATATCATTTCCGGGATGTAGTTTTGAATAATTAGCCAAATAATGTACACTGTTACAACTTCTTTTGCAGGAGACACAATATTACACACCACATTTAAATTAATTTACAATTAATCCTTCTTTTTTTTAAATGTCTCTCTTGGGTATTTAGCCACCAAATCAGGGCTAATGATCCACCAAAATAGAAGCATTACCAAACATCACTTAGCGAAACGTCTCTTCTCCATTTCCTAGGCGACAGCTCCGGTGTCCATTCCGTCCACCAACAGTAACTCGACAGGCTCCGCCTCCAGCAGCTTCACCCCCACCAACAGCTCCAGCTATAACATCTCCTGGCAGTCTCCGCCCGTCCCCTTCACTGGCAACACGGTGAAGCTTAATAAAAGACACACACACAAATACCAGTGCATAGCTATCCCTCAAATACTATCGATAAAATGTAATTAAATAAATAAATATATCAACACACAGTCTATATATCTCCTAAATAATACAAATAAAATCAAATAATACAACATAATATAATACATAATACAAATAATAAAATAATGTTTAAAAATAATTAACAAAAATGAAAATTTCTATAATAATAAATAAAATCCATACAATTAAAGACGAGGCTGACAAAATGCACGGCATAATATTATATATTTTAACTGAGCCCACCAACAAAAAGCATAATTTTGTGCATCCAGTCTCCTATACACTTGAGCATGAATGAAAGTAATTTTAATAAGAAAAATATCAAATGACACGACCTCGCCTTTGAAAAAGCCATTGACGAATGTAAAAGCGCAACGTTAACAAATGTCCTTCAACATAATGTCCTTGAAGGGAATATAATGGCCACATGTGTTTGAGATAATTGGCTCACATGGCTGCATCGGTGAAGCCAGCAGAAACACTGGCCTGTCTTTACAGACGTTTTAACATTATTAACGTCTTTTTTCTGTTCATGCACATATATTCAGGTCATGGGACTCATAGAAGAGTAATACCATCGCATTCATGATACGATTATCATATTGATGACATGTTTAGTGTTAATTAGTGTTATTTATTGTTCATTCTCGTCTACACACACTCATCCCCCTGGCTTTCTAATGGTAGTAAAACCTTCTCTCAGGTGTCTCCCAGTAGAAGCCAGAGCTTTGGTGAACAGCGTTCCCAGGCCATTGCAGTGATCTCCTCACCCCCAAGAGCCACTACAGCCCTAAGGTGTGTGTCTGTGGGAATACATCGCAATCTCTGTTGGGGAAGCCTGGGAATCCAGCTGTGTTTGGGGTTCAATGTAATGAGGATTCTCTCTGAGTCTTCTTTCTCTGTTTGTTTTTTTACCCAAAATCTAACAATCTGATAAGCAAAGCTGATGACTCATTACACCCTTTTCTATCTTTCTAAGTACACTATACGTCTGTGTCTGTGTATTAAGCACTTTCCTCCTTGCTTCCTTGTAAGCCTATAGTGTGGAATGTGCTATCTTGGAATGTGTTCTGTTGCCCCATGGACATTTTGAATGAAGATTTTATCATTTATTGTAAATGTTTAATGAACCATAAACGTGTCATAGTGTTATATTTGTGTCATGAACAAAAGACGTGCTCATTTTTGAACCACAAAAACAACTGGATTTCATGGAAACTTGACCATTATTTATGGCACGAATAGGAACTAGCCTGCTAGCATAGCTAATGCCAGCTAACGATGCTGCTTTCAGCGATGGTGATGATGACGACGCAATCTGTTCTTTTCTCCCTGCCATCATAATAACCTTCGTCCTTCCTTTTGTCTCTCGTCCAGCCGGAAGGTTCGCGGGGAGGGCAAGAAGTGCCGGAAGGTCTACGGAATGGAGAACCGCGACATGTGGTGCACGGCCTGCCGCTGGAAAAAGGCCTGCCAGAGATTTACCGACTGAAGCTCAGACGCAACGCAGCTCCTTGCCACCAGGGGTCATGGCCAAAACTACCGCCGGGGAAGGGAGGGTGGGTGAACGTGCGGGCAGGCAGGCAGGCGGGAGCTTCATTTTGCATGCGTTCATTCCTCTTCAGCTCAATAAGCGCAAATGTATCCGTCCACAAGCTCCGGAACCTGTCCAACACCACGCACCAATCAGATTACAGAAGGAACCAAGGTGGGGGGGGGGGGTCACAGAGTCGTCTAGCTATCGAGTCCCCAGTGGGGGGGAAAACCTTGGTGCAGCTAAATACTTGTAATGGAACGAAGTAGACCTGAATATTTCTGCCGTTTTCTATGTTGGGTTTTGTGTTGTATCTTTCTATGTTTTCTAAAGCGCTGGTTTTTAAACACCTAAAACTGTTTGAAAAGAGGTAAAAAACACATCGAAAAAAAAACACTTTTTTTTAATGGATCAAAAGACCTCATGTTTGTATGGCTAGTCTTTCGGCAGACATCAAGGAAGAAGAAATCGGTACTGTTTTGTTTTTCCTTTCACTTGTATATTGCATCTGTTTTTTGTGGACGGTTTGGAGACTCACTCCAATACTTCGCCTGGTCCGTCAGCTGTTTCCGTAAAAACCCCAAGGAATGTATGGCAGATCCAAGGGGCAGCCTAGCAGGCGTTATCACACCGGACGGAGAGAGAGTTTTACCACGAGATGCTTTCACACACAAAGATCAATGCAAAAATAAAAGAAGGAAAGCTGAAATATACAGTACAGTCAGGGAATGCAGACGGACCTTGCCAACATACCCGATCAAACAGCATACAGTACATGCACACACACAGCAGACCGAAGCTATTTCCTGTATCACTTTTGTATCAAAGTCATTTTCTTTGTTTTATCAGGAATGTGATTCTGAGAAAAGCAAAAACCAGCAGCTTGATTAAACTATGGTTATATACAGCACTATCTCAATATCTTAACTCTAACAACATGATAACTACAACCAAAAAGTCCTTTTCTTGTTGTTTATTTTATTTTTCTCTTTTTTTTAAATTGTTTTTTAATTTTAACATTTTAAAGGTGCCATGTCTACTATTGTTATTTCCTTTATTTGGGGGAGGGTGGTATTTGAGAGAGTTTTCCTTCCACCTAAGAGTTTGGAAGGAAATAGTTAGCGGCTTGATCGGGCCATTAAACGAGCGGTCATGTTTATCACATACAGAGACAAATGCTCTCCACCTCAACCAAACCTTCCCATGGGGGGGAAATAATATTGTTTACCTATGCCTGGTTGGCACATCCCATTGATCAGTTAATCAAAGGGGGAGGGCTCAAAACCAAAAGTGAGACACTTGCATTGTACTGTATACCAGAATTGGTGTTTAAGGTACACTTGGTACTTCCTGTGGTTACTCTTACGAATGGCTTTAATGTATCTTCCATAATGCCCTCTTTATAAGTTTTAGAGGGAATAGCAAAATAACCCTCTATATTAATGCTCCCAGAGTTTATTCTGGACTGGTTGGGAAAATATATTTGACATTTGATTTGTTCACCCCTGTCATTTTAAAGGCACTGCATGGATTAACACACTTGGCAAGAGTCGAGCACATTTTTGGCTTGGACTTCCATAAGAGGCCGTGGAATAGGATTTTATCCTTAATGATTGACAGGGTACAGGGATGTATTTGTTTAAAATAATTAAGATACATATTTGCTATTTGGACCATTTATTAAACCTTTAGCCACTTAATTAGATGTAAAACAGAAGGAAGCCAAACAATTCACTAAGGTTTATTTCATTGATATCTCGATGCTTATTTCACATGGGGCTGCACGCAGTTTTATACAATTTAATGAAAAAGATAGAAATGTATTAACATGTAAGAACATAGTTCAAGTAGTAGGCACGTAGGATATCTTTAACTTTCTATTTTTCTTTCTGTAAACATTAGTCATTGGTTTTGTTAAAATATGAGCCAAACTCTTGGCTTATAGCATTTTTATGTGATGAATCATTGATATCAAAATTACTCGAGTCAACACCAGCTCATAAACTCAAAAGCTAACCTGCTCGATATATTTACTTCCACTCATAAAACATGTAGCTCTTGCAGTATATTTGCAGTTTTTATTTTCTCATGTATTCTTATGTTTGTTTTTCTTTCTATATTTTTGCTAAAGCTCCACACATAAAGTACAACCAATAACCCATATTTAATCAGTCACCTAAAGAACAGGAGAGGTTCAAGTTTGATTATGGCATAGGGTAAATGTATCAGTAAAACATCTCAGGCTACTATTGCTTTGCATTGGTAGCCCTGAAGTCGCTTTGTAAAAAAAAAGCATTGTGCTTCTATGTTATTACTCTAGTAAACGTATTGTTCTTCACCACAATAAGACAAATCTATATATACCTAAAGAAATACATATTGAAATTCAAAAGCAAGGCAAGCAAAGATACGTGGATTTGGCTTGGTTTTGTATATATTTATAACAGTACATACTGTATATTAATTGTTTTGTTTTCATGTTCTGCTGAAGGAAATTCCCAGGCTCTTGTATAACTGTAGGAGGTAGACCAGTCGTGATTGTCCATGCAAGGCGAGGTTGTTCAATGGTCCTGTCAGCTGCTGTGACCTGCACAGGTCATGTCCAGAGGCTGTTGTACATCACACACCCCAACGCTAGCACTTCCTCATGGTCCAAAACCACATTTTTAAAATTGTCATATTTTTTATTTCTCTCACAATGTCACGCCGTCACACTTTGTAATTAATTTGATTGACGGGATGGTGTGTGCACGTGTGTAAGTGCACGTGTGTGGCCTGTGTACGTGCATGCTTTGTGTGTGTGAATGTAAAGGATCCCCAGGGCATGCACGTGGCTCGTGGCTCGTCACTGAAGTGCTTTCCCACCCCAACCCCACCCCCCGGGCTGCCTCTCACCGTCTCCCAGAGGGCTTTGCACTGACATCAAATGGCCACTGGGGATTTCACTTGTCGGGCTCTCGTCCATGGTTGCCTGTTCCAAGGCTCCTCCTGTCTAAACCATTATGAATGCTTCACATTTGAGGATGTTTTAGTCCTAGGATGTATCCCGTTACCCTTCATCGTGGTGCTTAATGTTTGTGTTTGGACGGTCTCCCCCATTGGTGCACGTAGGTACCGCCAGCCAATCGGAACTTTCCAAGGTTCTTCTGTCCAGAAAAAAAGTACCATGTTCAGAACATTTATTCACAATGGCAGGACTGGATATGATTGGTGTCAGCAGGTTTTTTTTTTACTGAGGCGGCTAATTAAAGACATCCATGGATAGTCTTAACTTTTGTCAGTATTGAATTTGTAGTTCAATTGGTGTATATATATATATATCAAGTATTGAGCAAAATAAGCTATTCTTTACCTCAATGCATATGATATGTGCTGCCATATACTCAAAGCGGTCTTCAAGAACCAAGGGCTTTGTTTCTGGACTGGTGCCTGGCTTGCATCATTTTGCTGAGGTCTTTATTTATTCCCAGTGGGGTGAAGCTGGCCTCAACATAAAGGTGCTTTTGGGGTGACCGGGTCATTTTTACACCCTGTATGCACACCAACTGGTGCTAACGCACTTAACTGGGGAGAGAGGTTTTATATGTACCTGTTCAGTGCTATTTCTTCCATGTGACCGCACGTGTGGTCTACTTCATTTTGTACATGCTGTGGAACATGAAAATAAAAAGCCACCCTGTCCTATTGTCCAGTGTCTAGACACACCTTGGTTCACAAGCCTCTTGTCATCTTTGCTGATTTGATTTTGGAAGGTCATAAACAGAAGGCCCTCCACTGACATGATAAACAAAACGATGTCAATTGTCTGCTTTAGTGCCATACAACGTGATAATGTGTGATACCTAAAATCCATAACCACTAGCATAAACACAGCTGTTTTAAACCATACCGATTATCATGAATTCATTAAGTTGTTTCACACTGTGGAGTACGGTTTTCATCAAACTATTGTGCATAATGAGAAATTAATTTAAATTAATCTTCATTCATCAGTAAACAGTCAGTTGTATTAATATCATCTTAGTTAACATTCATTTGAGCCAAAATCTTATTTAGATTAGATGTATTATGTCTTACGTAACTTAAACAGAAAATGACTGTCAGCCAATAACAGGAATAGTTCTTTTTTTTTTTTTCAGGCAAAATTGTCAGAATTATTCTGAAGGCATGTGACAGCAAAAATGAAGTCTCAAACTGATAATGACTGTGACCTGGCTTCACCACCATTCGACAGCATCTTCATAAGTCCTTTATTACATCTTAAAAGTTAACTTAATAATATAGCCTGTAGGCGCTTTTCCTGCTGCTCCCAGCTACCTACCGTACAGTACGGTGAATAAATAGCTGGCCATTATGAGCAAGCGTTTGCCACCACAGCACTGAGCTTTAGGTGTTCTTGTTGCCCTAGTGGGAGTGATATGAATAATTATATGGATTGTTGTAGTACTTTTCCCAATGGAACTGGCTGGTTTTGCCTTCTATATGATGCGTTTACCCTACTACCGTCCGCATGATTTATAAGACCGCGCCATTCGACAATTGGAAGACGTAAAAAATGTTACTACAGATCCCTATACTCTATCCTAGCACTTAAACATGCACATATGCATGCAGAACACCATTGTTCCAGATGTCAACAATATCTTCTATGTTGGTTATATTGTATGCTTTTCCTGTATTCTGTAGCTCGTAGGCTTTATGACAACACATTTGGACGAGGCTGAAACATGCATTGTTCCATGCCATTATGAGATACAATCCAACAGCACAATAGGCCTATATTTAATCTTCAATATCAAAATGCAGTGCATCATTATGTTATATTACTTTTTATCAGGGCACTGTAACCATATAAGCATTGACATGCCGTTGGCCATCGAGTTGCATACACATTTTATAAGGAAGCTTTTGCTCCAAATATTACTGATTGTATTATTTGTATTATTTCAAGGGGTTGACTGTTGATATCTGCTGGTTTTTATTTAGCAATATTACATCTCAGATAACACTAACAGTGTAGTCTCTGGTTCTTTCACAGAGAACCTCCAGTGTTCTGTAGAAATACCAGTGGACAATAGCAGCAGGTGATATATGTTATATATTATGATATGTTGTGTATTCAATACACATAGTTGTACAGTTTTTCAAGCCTTCAATATACTCCTGTGTTGAATTTTTACTGGGAATTTCACTCGACATATTTAAACAAAGGTTTATAGTGTTAGAACATATAGTGCATCTGAATATTCATGACATTGCCTTTTGTGACCACGCTGTACATTGTAGCAGTGACCAACAAACTAATGGACTGGTTCCCATGGCAGCCATGTTGACGAGTAGAATATTTAGCCTGGCTCTGCCCGCTCAGTATCCAACCTACTAGGGCTGGGCAAAAATGTTATCCAATAACAGAAATGGAGGAAGGTCTGGCCTGGCTCTAAGCGCCTTGCACTCCCTTACCAATGTTAATTTTTAGGGGGTAAAAGAAGCCTTGAATGTGCCTTGGTGAGCATAAACATTTCTAGAATGGACCTAAGCGTTGGTCAGCATTGATCAGAATGGGTGTGTCAATAACTTCCCATCTGGGGGCTGGTCTTTGCTGTAGCCACTAACCTGACATGCCAGATGTATTGTTAGTCACGCTGCAAAATTCAACTGACGCTTGCGAGATCATGATGGTCTCGCGAGGCTACTTGCTGACAGACCATCTTTTTATCACACTTATTTCTTGTAGGGCAACGCAATGCTCTTCTGTGTTGCTGACAGAGGACCTTTCAGTCTGTTTTGGTTTGGAGAGTAGTTGAGGAATTTTACTTTCCAGGTCTAAACTGACTTTTTCTACTGTACTCTTTGCTGTAACTTCTTGTCAGCTGTAAGCCTGTTTTTTATTTCGATGAACCCATCTTCTGTGTTCTGCCTCCTGTTTCTTTACTTTCCCAAACAATGTTGTTTTCTACCTTTTGTACAAGGGCTCGTTGATAGATTCATATGTTGAGGTTCCAGAAATTACTGTTGTGTTGGAATCAGACAATGTTTGGGAAGTCAAGTGCATAGGCATATAATGAGATGATCCATTTTTAGCATGTAAACATTTCTGCAGAAAACCTAGAAAATTATTTTTAGGTGGATATTTTCCTCTGTGAGGTAAAACTTTGGTAAGAATATAATATTTAATCAAGTGATGATTTGCTTGAAATAAGTGGAAAAAATGATATTTACAAAAATGTAATAGAATAAATATATTATGTGAACAGAGTTCAAAATTACAATTATTATAAATGTTTATCACATTTAGCATATCTGGAATATGCATGATGACGTCATTCCCTGTTTCAACTGGATCATCTCATTAGCTTTTAATCTTAAAACTTGTTTTTATCTATATTTTTTAATCTATATGATAATGACCATGTAAACCTCAAAAACGTAATGACTGTCGCACTGGATTTTTCACACAATAGAGGCTTTGGTCCAACTGTATTTGTACTACTGCATGTGCATGCAAACAAGGAGAAAATAGAAGATGATGGAGTCTGTGTTCTGCTGTGTTGTCTGTTTTTTATGTTCTAGATGGTTGAATATCAATACCTTAGGCTTTTCTTAAAACTAATTGTTCAGAATGTTTTCAGAAACATTATTACGATTTAACATTCATATAACAGAAGTCAAAAGATTGGATTCCCTTTTGGCCTGGTCCACTTTGTTTCAAGTTTCATTTCCATTTGTTGATTCACTTTGCCTCTCTCCATCTCTGTCATGTGTTAAGAGTTATCTGGTCCTGAAAGAGTTCCCCTGCTTGCTTTTAGAAGACATGTCACCGGAAGAGGCCATGCGTTAACCTACATTCTACAGTTGGCATTGTGGTAAGGGCCAAGGTGCCAACTGCACTCTAGCCTACAGTATTATTTCGGAGAGGAATTTGACCAACTGACATTCAAAATGAGTCCGGCACACAACTGACCACGTAAAACAAATGCAATTATTATGAAAATGATTCATTAAATTGAGTAAACACAGACTGCACAGAAAACATGGATGCCATATTTTAATGTGATATTGTGTGTTGTACATTGTCAACTTTACAATGTACAACATGGCAGGGGTATTAGATAGGGGTCAAAAAATTATCACCTTTAGATAGGAATGGGCTTCGGGTCCAGAGCCATGCAGTGTATCCATTGTAGGGTACATATGAAAGACTGTGTGCAACACCCATGTGTCTGATCCAATTACTATATTCATATGTAAGCTTTCTGATGTTGTAACAGTACCCCCTCTTTCCACAAGAGAGTTTTCCACTGAAATCTGAGAGATTATTTACAATGCCAGAGAGCTGGGAGCTCTCACAAACACGGTTGATTCATATAGGAGCATATCCCCATAAGCCCACTCTTTGTATTTATGTGGAGTAGGTTCTCTCTATAGTACGGTATTCAAATAGAATTCCATAGATCTTTTGCCATATGTTCTGTTGTCTCAGTCGCAGGGTAAGAGAGACATTTGACACGGGCCTTAGATAGTATCTGTCTGATGTGGAGCGTTAAAATAGATGTGAAAGCTGTGTTAAAATGGTCCTTTCAATAGTAAATCAATAGCTTTAGCCCTCGGCTTAAGTAAGGGGTTAAATAAATAAATATGATTCTCGCTGTATATATATATATATATATATATATATATATATATATATATATATATAATAAGCCCACTCCCTAGTGCAAACCGCTAGTGTCTGGCTAATGGTGCCACGCGGTACAGACCCACCAAGGAGCAGTTAGCATCAGTGTGTGTCTGCACTTTCAGATGAAAAGTGTGCGTGTGTTGCAAATGACCGCCCGAGGTCCGTTCCATCTGCTCCTCGCTACATTTAGACCTCCCGTGTGCGTTTGTGTGCTCGTGTCAACAACAAAGAGCCATGTTTGGCTTTTGTGGAAAAAGAAAATGACAGTTCACTTTTGTGTGTCCACTATGTGTGTGTGTTTGTGTGTGTTTGTGCCCCCTGATCAAGTCCATCCCAGGGTCCGAGGTACACAGTCTCTATGTTTATGCTGTTAACCTGTGTGTTATCATCAACCACAATGACATATGTACACCGTAATAACACCTCCGACCATTGTCTCTCTCACACCAACCCAAAGCCTGTGTTCTCTGTTAGCATAAAACCGTAAGCATTGCTAACAGTACCACATCAAACTCCTATCAGTTCACCAGATTGAATATGAGAAACAGGCCGAGGTGGCTGCAATAAGACACATCTGACCTGTAGCTTAGGTTTAAGTCCCTAAATAAAGGCAATGCGTGATGAGAAAAGACGCTGTGGCTTAAAAATGTAGTGAATGCAGCATTTCCTGGCAGAGGAGATTTCATTGTGTTAAGCTCACCGATCACAAGGGATGTTAGCATGGAGCGGTGTTTGTGTCCCAAGTCACTGAATAATGGATGAGACAATGATGAAAAACAGTACCCACTACACACACACACACACACACACTTGCTCGATCCATGACCTTAGTTGATAAGAATCACAGCTGTCCATAAAATCAATAACTCTCCTATGTTATGGCACTTTTAAGTGTGCTCCAAAGCAGTGCCTCTCGACGAGGGGAGCGGTGGTAGCTCTCCCCCTCTTCTATCTCCAGTGTTTCTTCGTATGACTACATTCGTGCAGCAGAAAAGAAGCCTCCTCAAATCTCACAACGCCCTCAAGCTTTTAAACTGTTGCTATTTTTGAAGGGTCAAAGGTCAACTGCGAACCAGTTGCAAACGTTTGCTCTGTTGTCCTTTTGTTGCAGAACCAGTCATGACAAGAACCGTTCTTTCACCAGGGCTGTAACATGGGGGTGAAAGGGGGGGGGGGGTCCTACAGTCAAACAGTAGAGGAAAAGGGAGTTTAGTATGACCACCACATGCTTGTTGTGAGCCCAGATTTAAGGACCTCATAGAGAAGGTATCATATTGCATTATTTTACACCCCTCCTTGTTCCACCACCATGGACATAAAGTGAAGGACATTAAAAGTGCAGAATTCTCTCACTGAAGACATACGGGGAATGATACAGTGTTTGAGTTGATCTCTGAGTTTACCTCTCATGCACACACACATACTAAGCCATGTTGGATTCAGCATCAGACACTGAATCTCTTTTAAATGTGTGCTTTTGTCACTATACCGTACACAGCTGTAATATCTCACTTCGATATATGTCACTTCATTATCATCAAATTAAATTAATAAATAAGTGTTATCTGCAAGATCACAATGACTGTTAACCCAAATATCCATTTTGTTTTTACAATTAAAAGTGTGAAGCAAATTCTGTTGTACTTGTTGGAATGGTGTAATATAAATAATTTGGGTACTGTTATTGATGTTCGACTTTGCGTAGGCCTACAATTAAGACCTTTCTCAAGGTTGTTTTGTGTAACTAGACAAATGATCCAATAATGAATAAACCTTTTTTTTGGCAGCTGTTTGGTAGATAATGTCCATGTGTCCTTTTCTGTTTATTATTTATTTCAGTTTTACTGAGAATTAAATGTCTCTTGCCTTTTTAAGAGAGCAGGAATTAGGCACACATCACAAGTATTCCCTTTCATAATATTTTTTTTTTTTCACAGAACTCAAAAGGTCTCAGCTGGTCACATCTTATAGATTTGTAGACTTAGTGACTTGAGATATTTGTGACTTTAACCATTTACAACCACGAGACGAGAGTCAACGCAACAGGCAGCAGCCTCGGGCAGTCTAGTTTGACAGAAATAAAGCTGTCACTCAGAGGCTAAGCTTTCTCGATTATAGGCTACATTATATGCTTGGCCGCCCTCTTGCGTTTGTAAGGTGTACTGCACATAGTCAGATTTTGGAGTATGGGCTTATGACGTTTCAGTCACTGCCTGGTATAGTTAAATGTAATTTATTACCATAATATAAGAAATTCCCTATTAAATATGTTTCCCATTCCTCTCATGCAGGCACGACATAGTGTGATTGATAGACATACCGAAGATGTTACAGTACAAGAAAAGCATTTGGACCGGCATACATATATATGTTCACTGTTCCGTTTTGAGACCAAACTAATTCTGACATACTAGTACAAATACTAGGTCAGTGTTGACATGTTATGTGAGGACACTGTTATTTGCCAAAACTCAGCATTAGGCTTCTCATCTGGTTATGTTTCAGGTTAGTGTTTGGTTACAATTATTAAACATTAGGATAATAAGTTATATCCAATTTGTGCTTGATTGAACTATGCATGTAGGCAATAAAAAACATATTAGGACAGCAGGCCAACAATTTGAATGACACCAGTGGTCCACCAGTAGGGGAACCCTTGTACAAGCCATGTTCATGTCCAAGTAGAAGCTTTGAAATTGTTCCTCTCCTTCTTTTTGCTCCGTGTACTTACGATATAAAGCATTGTTACATTAAAAAGAGAGAAGCATCTAAAATGTATAGTCAAAGTATACTTTATTTGATAGTTTATTAAAAGCAACACTATGCTGTATAGTTTGTATAGTTCTATAACAAAGGCTATTACAGGCTCTACTGCTCATTTCTTCAATAATGATCAAACACTCACTCAACTTACATACTAGGGAATGAACAATTACCCATGGTTAATGTGATTTATAAATTGCACTGTAGGTAAACACTGTGTGTAAAACTAGGCTGCTAGTGTGTCTATTCATTATCATTATGCAAAATACTGTTAACAACCAGTATCTTCTGTATTCAGCAGAGCGGACTAGCTGCTAACTCTCTAGCAGAAACAATTGGCAAGTGTTTAAATATTGACTCAGGCTTTTGAAAACTGACACATTTATACAACAGTCAAGGCTAGTCCTTGACTGTGTGTTTGCATTGTTGCCTTTCCTACCAATATAAATACTTTGCAGAAATTATGTTAGTTTGCAATCGTGTTCTCTATTTACAATGGAAAAATATCTTTCCCTCTGAGATAAATTTAGAAAAAAAAGTATTTCTTTTACATTTTTTGTGTAAGTTAACACCTGCTGCTAATAAAATACAAACTGGAGAACAGTTAGAGTGCAAGAATCTACATCCGTACTTTGTGCAAAAGACACAAGACACACTGAACTTGAAATGTAAGCTATAAGAAGTGTTAAGACTATCACTCCATTGCCACAATATCCTTGAGGAAATTACTTTGACCTGAATATTAAACTAGGAAGTAAGAATATAAAGTACTGTATAAATACAATGTGATGTCCCAAAATCAACACCCATTGTTAATACATAGGCCAAATTTGTGCTCATTCTGTCTCGTTTAAAAAGAAAGCTTTCTAGACTGTAAGCTTAAACACTGTCATTCATTAGAAACATTTACTAACGCATTAAGGTCAATGACACATCATTTAATTGAATAAAGTGGACAAAAACAGCAGGCTTTTGGCATCAATTTGCACTGTGCTTGGCTGTCTTTGGTAGTGTGACTCAATTCTCGAGTCAAAGCCTTTTGACTGGCATGAGACACGGGCTAACAAGTGAGCATACGCCAGACAAAAGGACCAGACAACTAGACCAAGGAAGGCTGAGTGAAATAAGGGCCTTAAGGTTGTAGAGGTCAAAAGGTCAAGGGGTGGGGGTGGTGGTCTGTGTAAAGAAGGGCTCAGTGCATTGGCGGTTCCTGGATGGGCGTGTCTGATTGGAGTTGCACAGGATTGGTGGCCAGGCTGTCATTGTCCTGGTCGCCATAGTTACTGTTTGATGCTGGTGGACTAATCTGGGTCTGGTAGAAACATAAGGCGCAATAAAAATGTAATCAATATCTAATTTGCTGAACTTTGACAAAGACACATGATTGTATATATGGAAAAGGCAAGATTAAGGCCTATTGTAGTAGCATCTTGACTTGAAGCTGAACAGTTGGAAAACACCATAACATTTTGATTTGACTAGCTAATGGATATAATGGATGTAATCCAGTAAGATATGGTTTTGCTAATACATTACCTGTAGCTAAAAACATAATTAATGTTTGTAGAGTTTATCTGAGTAAGCACAAATGTGCACACACAAAAATTAATGCACTGTGATTCAATCTAAAAAATGTCTCTCTTCCCTGCATATACACAACCATCTTAGTCCATGAAGAAAAGATGATAGCTTTGATAGACTTTCAACGTTAATGCTAAACATCTAAAACACTGAGATTAAAGCAGTGCTGCAAGTGAATTAGCCCAATGAGAAATCATCCGGCAAGACTCATATTTCATTGGCTTGCTATAGGCACGGAATGGACGTTATGCTCTTCCCCATGTAACAAAGCACGACAAGAAATGAACCAGGATTTTACAAGTAACATACACATCCAGTAGATGTTTGTCACAATAAATAAAATGCATTCTTGTTCTCCTAACACTGTGTTCCACTTTTTATAAAACATACTTCATACTGCAGTGATAATGTTTCACAAAGATCCTCTTTCAAACATGCAATGTGTTAGTTCATAAGGATTTCACAATTTTCAGATGTCAACTGGATTAAAATGGAACCAATGTGATTTAAATAAACAAATATATACATCAGTGTTAAGTGTGTGCATTAATAACATTTCTGAAACATTATTTTATTCAGCATTATTTTATCATTATATTCCATTACCTTAAGATTCCCAACTTTTTCTCCAATAGTCTTGAAAGAGGGAGCATTCCTGTAAGAGCAACAGATATGTCAGGTGAGCAATGGCATTACATTGCTACAGGGTTAACCACACACGAACACAACAGCTTTGCTGAAAGTAGAACGTACAGTACATTCTCCTTGTAAACTCGCCTTTAGAGGTAATGTAATAGGATATTCACATTCAACAATGGGGCATCTTCCAAAGTGACCCCGTTTCATTCTGTCATACTGAGAAAACTCATGAGAGCCGTGTGTGTCCCATTTCTATGAAGGAACTATCCAGGGCGTAGGACAAAGGTGTGCAGAACCACAAAACAGACATTCGACATTCATATTTTCTCAACTTTAATACTCTATTGCTTTTAAAATGGAAACTAAGATTAGTTAGTAAAAGATCAATGTTACATGCTGGCCATTGCAAATGTGGTCTGTAATAACGAGAACCTGCACTAATGCTCAGCAAAAAGTCAAATATTTCCTCTTCCCCATTGTAAAATATTTCCCTTTTTTAGGCTTACTTCATGTCTGTGACAGTGTTGTGTGAATACAGGCCTACAGTATATCTACTGTAAATACAGATGTCCGTGCACAAAACACTTAACTTCTGTATCCAGGTGAAGCCTAGCCAGTTGTACTGTAGCTAATAGCAGATAGCTACCAAATATGTATACATATTGATCGGCAACATATAAGTCAAAACTATAGAGCTGTCTACTGTCTCAAAGGCTGGGGGGGGGCATACCACCAGAAACCTGTTGTATCTGTATATCTCCACTCGGTGGTCCTCCTCCTCCATTTAGCCTGACTCAACAACACATTTATTGCAGCCTTACCTTAACACAGGCATGCTAGCTGAGTGCCGTAGTGAGCGTATGCTATTCCCGCCGCATTAAAGTAAGAGAGAGGTGTTAGCGGTTAGCTTAGCAAAGCAACTGTGGTAGTAGAGGTGTTAATTTATGAATAGAGCAAAAGACAACAGACACGCATGCACACAACATTCATTAATTGTCATAATTATTCCACCAATCGTTTAAAGCTATCATCTCATTATTTATTAACAAAATATGTGCTACTGTAAACAATACATAATATGCCAACTCCATGTATTATGGGAAATCTCTCACACATAGGCCTACAGCATGTATGTACACACACGTTAGTGCCCCCGCACCGCTACAGTAGGCCTACATGTCCCCACTAATACATTTCCCAGCATACTGCATCATTGCGATTTAAATCATCTTTGTTTGAGTCTGTATTACAAGTCAAAGAATGGATAAACAGGTAGGGGAGATCATTGTATTAGGATCTGAGGTTATATTTCAAATATTGGCTAGATCCGAAAAAATAAGAAAAAATGTATTAATTAATCCTTATTTAACCATTCTATTATACATTCATCTATTCTAAATTAGAGCCAAACCCTTAGGTAAGTTATAACATACATCATATGATGCACTTGGACACATCTTCAGTGATGTAACCTGAGGTCATTAAATGTGTTTCGGCTTTCAACAATCATACACTCTCACCTAGTAACAGCAACCGTATTTAGAAAAAAGAAAATTACACTTATCAACACACCAAGCAGTAGAGTTTAGATGAGGATTGGGTGCCTTGCTAAAATACACCTTGAGATATGAAACTGTAGAAGACATTACATTTGCTTTTCCCAAGCTTATTTTTTAAACAATAAATTCATATAGTATGTAAACATCCTTAATCCTAGATGACAGCAGACAAGTCTGTTAAACGTTCCTTAAAGCTTTGAAATATGGGTGTGATTCTTATGGAAGAGCCATAGAGAAATGCCGTTAGCCATGCCTTTTTCTTACTTCTTACACTTATTAGAAAATATATGTACCTTCTTAGCAAAATCTCACCTGACGTCCTCCAGCTTCTTGCTGATGGCTGAGCCCACGCTGGAGAAGGCAGCTGTGGCCTTCAAACTGGCCTGAGACAACGTCTCTGATGTCCTCCTATAGCTGAAGGTGACGGGAGACACGGAGAATGGTTAGGGAGCCGACAAATAGAAAATGGGGGAATGTGATGAGCAAGCAAACAGCACAGGGAAGTTGGGGAAGGGCAAAATTAGTAATTAGAATGCCTACATCTGCAGTTACCAAGGGTTTGTCTGGTTTAGAATACCTACATCTGCAGGAACAATGGATTTGTCTGGTTTAACACAGGACACTTTCCCCAGTCGTGAAATAGAGTAATAATCCGTCTGATGTAATGTAGGCATTTAGCAAGTGTTGAAATACAGTATCCCAATATCATTTGCAGAAACCCCGAAACATTGCATTCATATTCTTGTATGAAGGCGCCTGCTTTACAATATGATAGAAGACCATGGAAGAAAAGAAAACAAAAAAGTTTAGAATATTAAAAAAATATATTAATAAAAAACTTCAGTTCACTGACTGACAAGCACTTCTGATGTTACACGGCACAAGACACCAGCCTGCCCACTGAGCCAGGTCAAACACAGACATCGCCATGTAGGCAGGCATGTACTGGACGTACGCAGTAGATGTGGTGACCTCTTGCCAGCTCTTGGTGATGTTCTGCTTGAGCTCATTGAGCGGTGTGATGCCTAGCTTCCGCTTAATGTCTGCCAGCTGTCTCTCCTTGACAGCTAGAACTTGAGACAAAGTCTGGATCTCCTCCTCCACCTACACACACAAAAAAATATATATACAGGTCGTTATGTACATTGGAATTCACATAAGAATAACATGCTTTAAAACTGCTAAAATATAATGTGCATTAAGAACTTTTACGAATTGGGGATGTCATAAGATAATATTAGAACATTTGAAATATGTTATTATTATTTTAGACGTCACTTAAATATATGTATTTCAATAGGCATACACTATATGTTTGTGTAATTACAATTAAAAGGTACAGTCAGCTACATCTCATCGCACTTCGCTATCTTACTGTTCTCTGTGCGTGTTGAAGAAATAATCCAGTATCCAAATCCAGATACTACTACACAGCCCTGGCTCCGTAAATAGGAACATAACTCGCCATAGTAAAAGAAAACATAGTACTCCGCTTTGCTTCACAATGCGTTTCAATGTGTGAGGCGAGAATAACTGCCTCTGCCTTTAATAATAGGCTGTTCTGCAGTATATTCATGGCACATGGAGGTTGGTGGAGAGGCTATGAACCACTCGTTTTGTGAGCCATTCAAGTTAATGGTGTTGGACAGACTGGTCTAGAAGACAACATAACTTGTAGTGTCAACTGCCATCAGATCCTGTGGAATGGGTTCCTGCATCACGGTTTGACCTGCTGATCCCTGACCTCTAAGCCCTGCCCCCCCTCCCCCTCCTCCTGACCTTGGACAGCTCTCCCTGCAGCTCCTCACGCTCCTCCTCGGTCATGTCAGGAGCGGGGGGCTCCACCGCTGTCACTGCATCCTCGCCCACCTCTGGGACACCGACTGGAGGCTGCTGGGCAGCTACAATGAAATGAAATATTAGTTACGGGAAAAATAAATACAATGAATTACATTAACAACAGGGCGTTGGGGGCACACAGAATTAGATAGAAACGTGACTTCGCAGGCTCATGCTGTGCCGCTGGTAAGAAAACATTAATGTGTACAGCTCCGCAGGGCAAAGAACAACGTGACAACAAGAGAAAGGGATACATTTGTGATTCGAATACGGCATAGTACAGGGCAGGCCATATAGGCTACACACACCATGGTACATAAAGCTAAACAATAACATGTGATATGAGTACATTATCAACAATGCAGATACCTATAGCATCCATTTCATCTCATACACATCACCTTATTTGGCTATTCACCCCGAGTTACCTAGATTCTAGAAAACACTATTTTTCTAGGTGTGACTAGTTGCTATGGTTACAGTAAACTAGAGACATGCCCAGAGCCATGGAAAGAACAGAGTTACGCCATCTCCGTTCACTCCAATGGACTGTTTTTTCACAGCAACGGAGCCTCAAAATAGTTCACGGAAGTTAGCCTAAAAACGAAATAATTCTAAAAGTAATTGGTGCATTTATTGACTACTATTTACCAATAACTGAAGCTATATATATATATATATATATATATATATTTATATTTATATATATATGTGTGTGTGTGTGTGTGAGCTATAAACACAGATAAATATAAAATGTCTTCTAGCACACTCTACATTCCTTGGCTTGTATACCTTATTCTCAGGCCAGACTCCACCTCCTCTCTCTACCTCCCCTCGACCTTTAAAAACATTCCTAACCTGGTTTCAATGCAGACGCGGGTGGGCAGTGGAATCAAACCATTCCCAAGTAGGCACAAACCTCTCAAGGAAAATGTAACTGTGGATTTTGTCTACATTGTAAAGCAAGGAATGGCTGCTTCTGCCTTTCAGCATGAACCCTGAGTACCTGAACCACACTCTGGACAGATCTCCTGTTCATCTGCCTCTGAGCACACACACATGCACACACGCACACACACAAACACAACACATAAACGCGCAAACACTTGCTGACATTGCCAGGCCGTTGTAATGGACTAAAGAGCATCTGTTCTTTTAGAGAACATAAAAGATGACGTGTTACCTACGTGTACATAATATAACTAAAAAAGATCATTCACCGTGATATACCAAGTCATACTAGCACACAGTTGCTGTGAGGACCTCTACAGTAGCAGGTGGTGAAGAGAAACAGGTTCTGTAGGTTCACACCTGAGCCCTCATTGCCTCGATGCTCTGGTATACGGTAGAGTACATTCCTGCAGGCGTCCACACACGTACTAGCGGGCATGGTACACAGGAATGCTTGACGGGTATCACTGTGCCCATGGGCGTCAACACAAGCTTAGATGTTTTCTGTTTTGCAGCTCTGCGTAAATGTCAACGTTTTAATGACAAATTAGACTAGCCTAGCCGATGGCTAGGGGTTTAATGAGCAATGACTAGAAAGGCAATAATAATAAAAATAGAGGACATGTGCTAGCCCAGACCATAATTAGCTTGGCTTGTTTTGTAATGAAGTTAATATCGGTGAACTTGTGTAATGTAATCATTTGGGTCAATGATTACATTACAGACATGTTTTGTTGTGTTATTGACTGGGTTATTTGTAACAAATAATGCTTGGAAACAGCCAGGCACATATGGATGTATTAACTGTAATTAATTAATTATTTTTATCCAGTAGCCTACATGCATGTCTGTGTTTTCCTTCTTTTGAAGAATTGAAGTGATCAGCATAGACTTATTAATCGATACACACAGGGAAGAAAATGAAATGGGGGCTCGATCTTACAAAGTATTTGCTCATTGTCGCAATGAAGCACGGGATTCAAATTAAGTGTATCGCCATACTGGTAAAGTGCCTCTTTTGCTACACGTGCAGTACAAATAGAAGATTACTTGCAACCTGTGACACTGGAGTTCCCGACTTCAAGCCTCATGCAAGTGATTGTGAAATATCTATATTATTCTATGAATATGTGGATCCTTCTAGCCTAATGAAAGGTTTTATTTGTTATATTTATTTAGTTTTGTATTATTTATTTTTAATTTTAATGCTCATTGTATTTCTACTTTCTATTGCATATTTTATACAATTGCCTGATGTATTTATATATTGTTGTTGCCGAACTGAATGTTGCCGATTCAAGTGATGCTTGTATGTTTGTGTATTATTCAATAATAAATACAATATTAAAAAAAAACATTTTTTTAAAGCCTCATTCATGTGTGGCGTAGTACTGTACAACATACATTTAATAATGTTTTGGTTTTGAATTGTACTATTATCATTGTAGGCATGTTTAACTTTTGTTTCATATTTAGCATTTACACTAAAAGTTGAATCGATGTCGTGCTCGGTCCCAGGCCGCTTGTTGCTCGTGCAAGAGAAATACAAGAGCATATATGTCGCATGATTATTACATCATGACAAACAATCGTCCAAACTCTTTATTGACATTGTTAGAAAATGTATGTGTGTATATAATAAGAGAATATTCGGAAGCACCATATGAGCCAAGTGGGGCACCTAAAAATTTGTTTTGCAGAGTAGTAAACCCGATAAAGAATTTATCAATGGGGTGTGTATTGCAGTTTGTTGTTCTAACTGCAGTACCACCCGTCGCCACACGTCACGACTGCTTCAATCCTAGAGTCAGACCCTGCCCCCCTGGACCATAGTAACAAAGAGTTGGCCTCAGGTGACAACATGGGGTCCTGATAAGTATTCAAACAATTAAACTAGGCTTATACGCCATGTGTTATACATGCATAATAACAATCTATGCTTTATAGTATGGAGTAAAAAGGTATGAAGGATAATTACATGGACGATTAAATATCTTTCACTTCAATAAGGTCTATGTTATTTAAAGCATTCAAATGACTGAAAATGTGATTAGTTTAAATCAGTGAATGAAAATAATATTAACTGAACAATGAATTAAATTAATAATATAAACTAAATGATGCATTATACTTTTATAATTATTATTATAATTTAATTAATGTAACACTGCCAAAACATTTAATTAATGTAACACATGTAAGCAAAAATTATATTTCTTACCAACATGTCTCACTTCCATTTTTATTCACTTCTGAAACATTCTCCCCCTCTCATGAACCAATCAGGGCTTAGTCCTCTCAAACAGACACACACCCATGAACCTCTAAACATGTAAACACACATAGTATAGCATTCAGAATAGCTCTTCCCCCACCCTGCACACACACACACACGCACACGCCCTATAGTGTGCTTCCTACTACCTCTGGTCTTCACAGCCGGTGAGTGAGGTGGCGTGTCGCTGCATGCAGGGGACAGGTAGAGGTAGCTGGTGTTCACTCCCTGTTCGAAATCAAACGGGGACTGGTAGTCCTCCAGGGGCTCCATAGCTCCGCTTCTGGATCAGCGCTAGCTGGAGAGGGTAACGGCAGCACTCCCCAGCCACTGCCTAAACTAGCAGAGCTAAATTGTCTGCATGTGATATGAGCACGTGCTAGCGGCCACCGAGTCCTCTTGTTTACTGCACTACTGTCTCGAGTGGTGGCCTCTGTGTGTGTGTGTGTGTGTGTGTCTGTGAGAGTGTGTGTCTGTGTGTGTATGTGCATGAAGAAGACAACACACAATGTCAAGAGTACTGCGTGTAAATGTTGTCTTCAGGATGTTGTACCATGTATGTGACTTGTGTATGTGTGTGTGTGTGTGTGTGTGTGTGTGCGTGCGCGTGCCCAGGTTTTTTTACACCGATTTCTTCCGGCTGTCAATAAGTTACCTTTCCCCAGACACTATCGAGACTCTGTTGCCCATAGTACACTTCTTAACTGCCCTTTTGTCACACATAACCACTTTTTCTCACTTGCATGCGCGCACACACACACACACATATACACAAGCGTCCCCTGTGTGATCCCAAAAGTAGCTCCAGCAGTAGTCAGCCCTTCACATACAGGTACCAGACAGTATTAGTATGGCTGTGCTTGTTACCAGCTTCAGTTGTGCGTGTTGGTGACACGTTTCAAGTTGGTGACACGTTTCAATCCCTCCCTCCTCTTTCTGCCATTCATCTATTTGTGTGGAATGGTTACATGACAAGGGTGTGTGCGTGTGTGCGTGTAAGTGCGCACGTGTGTGTGTGTATGTGAGAGAACGATAAGGCATGTGAGATAAAATGCAGTGTAATCTGCAGTGTCCCAGATTATAGCACAGCACTAATACACAGAGGCCAGTCCATTGTAGAGCAACGGTGATGCTAGTCAACTAGAATGAACGAGAGAACATGCCAAAGGCTGTGCTGGGTATTGTGGTGTGAAAGAAAGAAAGAAAGAGAGAGAGAGAGAGAGAGAGAGAGAGAGAGAGAGAGAGAGAGAGAGAGAGAGAGAGAGAGAGA